>JAAWXA010000042.1:4853475-4948134 GCA_038090715.1 Florisuga fusca
AACCACACCCTTTCTAATGCACCCCAGGATGCCATTGGCCTTCTTGGCCACAAGGGCACATTGCTGGCTCATGTACTTAAAGGAAAAAAAAAAGTATAAAAAGGTTTGATTCCTTGTCTTTAGCTCTAAGTGGGAATTTTGCATCTCCTGCAAAAGGCTACATTTTGTGAATAGAGTTGGAGCAGCAGGTGTGACATTTTCAAACTTGCTCAGTCACTGGAGGTGTCCGGCCTGTAATGTGTACAGCAGTGAGACCTGATGCTCAGAATGGGCTATAGCAGCATCAGCAGGGCTGAAGCAACTTAGAGAGGCCATTCAAAGACTGAGCATCCTTGAAAATTAGATAAAAGATGTCTTCAATTAAACAACTGAATCAATTCCTGCTTTTGGAGGTATATCTGNAGCTTATTAGGTAACTTAAATGAATCTGATATAGACACTTTTTAAACCTATTTTTAAGTTATGTGTTGATGACAATGACTCACTGAGTGAATCTAAAAAAAAATTGAATGAAAGCACAGCACTTGATTATAGAGAAGTGTTCTGGACATTGAGCATAATGTGAGAGTTACAGAAGGAGGTGAGAGAAATTAAAATAAGAACAATGAAAAAAAGAGGGAAGATTTATCTTTGTTCCACTGTGCTGTACTTTCTTTGAATTGTAAAGACACATATTTTTCTTTTCTCTGTCATTTAAGCGTTCCTGCTTAGGTGAAAGAATTTGCACCTAAAAAATGCACTCTCACCAGAAAACCCCAGCAACTCCCTCTACCCTTGCATTTAAGTTCCAATAAACACATCTCTCTGGCTAATCAGTATAGACCTGAAGAGAAGGCATTATGTTGTTCTGCCAGTCCACTAACTCACCTCATGTGAAAATGTTCCCAGTAATGACGATGTTTCCCTTTATCTCACTGCAAAACAGGCCAACACTCCATGCTTGCAGAACCCTCATGGGACCAGATTATAATTTTTTATGTAACACTCAAACAGCTCGAAAAGTAAAACAGTGTATTTTGAAAACCACAAACCCAGCCTCCTCTTGGGAACCAGTCAAGAGCATAGGGAAATTCAGTAAAGTATGAACTGACGTGTGGCAGAATGCATATTCACAATTTCAGAGAGCGACAGTCACATTTCAGAAAAGCCAGAAGGTCCAAAGCTGGGATTCAGCACTCTCCTTGGAAAGAGGAGCTGAAACCAGGTCTCCCATGTCTAATTGAATGCCATAACCACTACAGTGGATATCAAGCAGAACAGCCTGAAAGCGAGCAGAAAGCGGAACGGAATAAAGGAAACTAAACAGACCCAACAGAACAGAGAAACAGAGTGACATCCCGTAACTAGAGCTCAGTGGTAGAAGTGCTCACAAAGGATGTAATTCAAATACTTGGGCCAATTAATCTTCCAGGGAATGATTTATTTATTCCATGAAGTGAAAGAGTTGTAGTGTAGAAAAAAAAGTTGCTTGTATGGAAAACCAAAATTCCTCCACATTTAAATGTAGGAGATGTAGCAATATTCCTGGCATGGCTTTAGTTCCAATTACTTTTGAATTTAGTTTGAATATGAATTACCAAGCTCTGAGACTATATTATATGTGTTACGATGACTTTACATTAGATAATCATCTCCAAAACTTTCTGTGTGGTTGAAGTCTTTTTTAAAAACTGGTGTTCTTTGACTCATAGGCTACTATTTTTTATAGTAGATACAAACCTGTAAATTCCTGTTAATACATGTAGATAACACACATAAGTATGTATATAAATATATATATGTATATATACAAAATCAGTAAGTTACACATCAAAAAACGTATATATATCAAACTAATAAGAAGTGAAGTGCTTAGAAAATTCAGGGACATTATTACTAAAACTTGTATGTCTGGAGAGACTAGATGCACTCTTGTATTTATAAACACACTTTTTAATACGTTAGTGCTTATGTGATACAGTTTCTTTTCAGAATATGTAGTGCAATAGAAAAGCAGATGTTTTGAGTTAAGATTTAAATCACCAGCTCTTATTAAATTGGGTGAGTAATTATCCAGAAACATCAATTTTACATCACAGACTGTTCTTATTTCTCTACCAGGGAAAACCATGTTAAAGAAACAAGCCTTCCTCCAGGAGCAGTGACAGTGGGGGATTTTCAGAACATTAGAGAGCTTTCATATTAAACCTAGACTATATCACTTTTATTTCACAGACCCACAGAAACACTCCTAAGCTTCCAAAATCTACAATACTGTATTGAATTTATGGTTCTTTATTATCCACTGTTGTAGACACCAATATAGAGGAAGTATCATACAATACAGTACACATCTCACAAAAATTCCCTGAAATGGCTCTAAAATGAAAAATGTGAAATTTTTAGAGTTCTAATCTCCAACTATTAACGGCTGAAAAGATGTTAAACTTTTACCACACTTCAGGCAAGAGATATAAAAATTGAATACCAAAGTGCCATGAGTAGCTTTGTAAAGCTATACATCACATCAAGTTGTTCTCCATATGCAAATATTTGCCATTTCTTGTAGCTTATTTAATTAAGTTCTACACCAAAAATATTTCCATTTCTCCCATCAGAAAATCAACACAAAAACATATTATTTGACAAATGAAACTCATCCATACCAAGTTTCAGAAACTAACCTTTCCCAGCTGGAAGAGCTCCTAGATAGTGAAGTGGGATGAAAATTCAGAAAAATGAAACAAAATACAAGGAAGTTTTTGCCCCCTTTCATACTTCTAGTAAAAACAGAAGATCCTTTTGGAATGGATGAATTGTGAAAATAGATCACTTTGTCTCATTGATAAATAAAGCTTATTTATTCATCCTCTTTCTGTAATGAAGAGCTTATCAACATTTTTCTGGGGTTTTGGGGTTGTTTTTTTTTTGGTGTTTTTTTGTTTGGATTTTGTTTGTTTGTTTGTTTTGTGGGGATTTTTTTTTGTTTTTGTTTTTTGTTTTGTTTTGTTTTTTGTTTTTTTGTAGCTTGAATATACAAGCACCACTGCTTGTGCAGAGAAGCATTTCTGACAAGAGCAAATACTGGTACCATGTCAATATGCACTTCTGAGCCCTGTGTTAGCCTCAGACATTAGGATCTGTGTAAGCTATGGAGGAACTATGCTGCAGAACAAAACACTTCTTTTAGCTGTATAAACTGTACGTCAGCAACAGTAAAGCATAAAACACGTCCCAGCTGGTGTATTCTGTATGATGGCTTCTCTTTCAAGCTCCAGAGGAATGACTGAGGCTCTCAGAGGAAATGCAAATATGAATGTAATTCATATTTCTGAAGTACCCTTGCTTTGATGTGCATACTGGGATAGTTTGCCAAATACTGCAATTATTATGAAGAAACAGTCAACTACTCAACTAGTCAACTTCAAACTTTCCTAACAATTTCTCATTTAAATAGCAAACTTCAGAATTCATGTTCTTAAGGCCATCCCTATGCTATAAAAGGTCGGTAAAATTAAAAGTTAATAAAATTAGAATAACTGATTCAATATCTAAGTGAGCTCATAAATCTGGGAGATAAAACAAAATGAATTTTCTACAACCTGGCAAGTATGCAGGATACAATCAATGATCACCAAACACAACTCCAAATCAAGTAAGTCCAAAAGACATAGTTCCTGACTTTGATTTTGCAGAAGCAAAATTTCCCTTCCTTTTGCACATGCTGGAGAGGCAGTTGACCAAAGCTAGGACTCGTGCAGTAGTGGCCTGGTCATCACAGGTGTGAAAAATTAATTTTCACACTCTCAAGACTTACTGATTAAATAGTTGAGTATCTGATGTCTTTCTGCATGGTTCAACAAAGCTAGGATAGAATTATTTTCTTTTTCTTGAAACACTTCATCTCCTTAGAAGTGGATCTGTTTTTCCTCTATATAACTTGATCATCAGAAAATCAAGATTGTACACAAAAGCTTATTAGGTAACTTAAATGAATCTGATATAGACACTTTTTAAACCTATTTTTAAGTTATGTGTTGATGACAATGACTCACTGAGTGAATCTAAAAAAAAAATTGAATGAAAGCACAGCACTTGATTATAGAGAAGTGTTCTGGACATTGAGCATAATGTGAGAGTTACAGAAGGAGGTGAGAGAAATTAAAATAAGAACAATGAAAAAAATGAGGGAAGATTTATCTTTGTTCCACTGTGCTGTACTTTCTTTGAATTGTAAAGACACATATTTTTCTTTTCTCTTAGCTCTTGAACTTCAAGGGCTGAAAGCACAGATACTAAACTATATTTAGGACACAACCTATGTCCTAACCTATTTATTTTTGGTGCCAGGAAAGACTGTTTTTTGGCATAACTACATATTTAATGATAAAAACTAGAGACTATTTGAAATGAAAGATACATTTTAATGTAGATTCACAGCAGGAACTGCATTTAAGAGTAATTTTACTAAAATTCAACTCAAATCTAACATTAACACTTGATGAATCAAGACCAAAACCTTCAAAATACTGTGATCCCAGAAGGTAACCAAAAAAACAACCAACCAACCAACCAAAACCAAACCAACCAACCAAAAAATTTAAAACAACTTGTGATTTCAGCCTGTGTCATATCACTTAGATACCAGTTTTGTTATCTATATCCTTTAAGTGGTTTACAATGTAACTTTATACAGAATGGTATCACTTGACTTAGAAAAATAAGAACTGTTTCTTGCCACTAAATGTAGAATATAAATCACAGAAATTAATGCAAAGGATCAGAGTACATCAAGGATAAGAGAAATTATGAAAGAACATGAGATATGATAATCATTGCCTACATATCACCCTCAGCAGAGAGGCTTTTTCTTCTCAAGTGAACATCTTACATTATGTGTCTCATCATGATGTTAAAAATAGGATGAGGCCACATGATGGGAAAACAAAAGAAGATACAAATTTGAGATAATGTGTTCAAGTGCTGCGACTTAGAACAGCTCACACTGAATAGATATCTAAACTGCCTCTCTGCCCTTCAAGAAATACCTTTTCTTCATGGTATTATTTTATTAGTTTTCATTCTATTGATTTATTTTTATAGTGTTTCTGTAGTCTTTACATAAACTGAGATGTATCCTTTTCCACAAGTACAATAGTATTCAGAGAATAAACTACTAACAACAATCAGTAACAAAATTATGTAAAGAAGACAAGGGCTGTCAGGAAAGCTTGTGCCCATCCAGTTGTCTTTGTCATTTATTTCTCTTTCTGCTCTACCTGAAAAATTTATTTAGTCTGGACAAGTGATGCAGCTTGCTGAACTTCTCCTTTGAGTCAGAACTTTCAGAACTGAAAAAAAGTTAAAATTTATAACTCATTATTCCCATATTTTATACAGGAACTGGGACTATTGGTGTGAGTAATGATTGTGAGTATCAATAGGCCTTTGCAAAAGATGGTCTGTTTGGTCTTTTTCTCCATTAAAATTTCATAATTTTTCTATATGGTCAGTGAACGTATTTCTGAATGAAATGAACATAAATTGGACATATACACAAATAAACACAAATATCCAGAATAAACCCCATAAAACTACATAATAATGACTTTTTTCACATTGGTAAAAAGTTGAAATATTACCGATGTACTAATAAAATTCCCAAAATCAGATTTACCCTAGTAGCTTTTCTGTCCTGAAACTAACTAGAGCAATGATTCCAAATGGGAATACAAATCCTGGAACCAGAATCTGCTAAAGGACTGTTAAAGGGGACAATATTTACAGATATACCTCCAAAAGCAGGAATTGATTCAGTTGTTTAATTGAAGACATCTTTTATCTAATTTTCAAGGATGCTCAGTCTTTGAATGGCCTCTCTAAGTTGCTTCAGCCCTGCTGATGCTGCTATAGCCCATTCTGAGCATCAGGTCTCACTGCTGTACACATTACAGGCCGGACACCTCCAGTGACTGAGCAAGTTTGAAAATGTCACACCTGCTGCTCCAACTCTATTCACAAAATGTAGCCTTTTGCAGGAGATGCAAAATTCCCACTTAGAGCTAAAGACAAGGAATCAAACCTTTTTATACTTTTTTTTTTCCTTTAAGTACATGAGCCAGCAATGTGCCCTTGTGGCCAAGAAGGCCAATGGCATCCTGGGGTGCATTAGAAAGGGTGTGGTTAGTAGGTCAAGAGAGGTTCTCCTCCCCCTCTATTCTGCATTGGTGAGGCCGCACCTGGAGTATTGTGTCCAGTTCTGGGCCCCTCAGTTCAAGAAGGACAGGGAAGTGCTTGAAAGAGTCCAGCGCAGAGCTACTAAGATGATTAAGGGAGTGGAACATCTCCCTTATGAGGAAAGGCTGAGGGAGCTGGGGCTCTTTAGTTTGGAGAAAAGGAGACTGAGGGGTGACCTCATCAATGTTTTCAAATATGTAAGGGGTGAGTGTCAGGGAGATGGAGTTAGGCTTTTCTCAGTGGTGACCAGAGATAGGACAAGGGGTAATGGGTATAAATTGGAGCATAGGTGGTTCAGGTTGAATATTCGAAAAAAATTTTTTACTGTAAGGGTGACAGAGCCCTGGAACAGGCTGCCCAGGGGGGTTGTGGAGTCTCCTTCACTGGAGACATTCAAAACCCGCCTGGACATGTTCCTGTGCGATGTGCTCTAGGTGGCCCTGCTCTGGCAGGGGGGGTTGGACTAGATGATCTTCCGAGGTCCCTTCCAACCCCTAGGATTCTATGATTCTATGAAGTACATACCACAAATCAGTAATGACATAGTAGCTTGAAAAGACTCCCAGACTTTGCTACAGTGCACATTTCTTTGCTGTTACACATATAGCCTTAAAAAGATAAGTGGTCATGGTATAAAGCAGAAACAGTGTCTCTTTCCATAGTGTATTCTATTTTTTCTGCACTTGTCCTTAACCTCTTGATGCTGTTTCCATTTTCAAAAGTGCAGTGGGAGGGCTGTGTACTGACACTGTCTAAAATAATCTTTCCAACACAAAAACGTGGATTAAAAACAAAACAGTCATACCTATCCTGAAGGCAAATGACTGTCCCAGCTCTTGACTCGGCAGACTCTATCTTTCTCTTACAAGCTATTAAAAAAAATAGAATGATCCAGCAATTGCATACCTATTAAATAAAACCTAATGTTGCATTTTTCTGGAAAGAAAATTATTATAAACAACTAGAGTTGAAAGGTACTTAGCCAGTGCTAGGAAATGTGAATTCAAATTAAAAATAATATTTTTTTATTTTCTTAGTTTCCTTTCTAATTTAGACTTGGGCAGTCATAGATGATAAATTCTAATTTAATAATGATTTTTAATTATCCTTTTTATCATTCTGAAAGAAAAGTTAAAAGGCAACAATGTAAAAATGCCATTTTCCTAACCTTTGGGCTGAAGGGCTCAAAACATGCTAAATTCTGAAAAAGGACTTCCTCTTAAATCTTAATCTTCTTCTTAAATCTTAATCTTCAGAATAGACTCCTTTATTCTTCATTAAACATGGTGAGGTTTTTTGTAGTAGGCTAGGATATTAAGCAAGGTAGTATTTATAAGATATAGGAAAAATAAAAGGATTTTTATGTCCTTTCTGTATTCATTCTGGACAACATGAAAAGGGGACAAAATTTCCCTTCAATATTCATCATGCAAGTGACTAAACAGCTTTATTCACAATTTATCTTGCCATGCATCTAAAAAGTGCTATAAACTTTTAATATATATGTTCTTAACATCCTTATGGCTTAATCTAGACCTCTAGCTAGAAAATCAAGATGAAGCCAGATCAGTAAGTAACAAATGTGTGTCCCACTATGAACTTAAGAAAGAACTTTCATTATTACAGATCATGGTCAAAAAACATGAACTTGGGTCGGAAAAATAGCTATTTGACAAAGTGTAAAAATATAGTCAAACCTAAATTAAGCACTGTGATACTGACATGGTACTGCTTTCATCTTTAAACATATTCTTCTGCATGGCAGAAGATGACTCCTGCCTGATGTTCTGCACTCACATTTCATTTAGAAACTACTGAAAGCTTAGTGGCAAGACTAGAAAGATGCTTGATGAAAAGAAGAACATTATTTGGGGACGGAATGCCTCCGGTGGAGTGATGCCAGGTGGGAAGCTGAGAATTATGTGGATGAGAATTGTGTGGCTGCCAGTGAGCAAGGACTACATCCCAACATTGGAAGCTCCTTGTCAATGTATGTAAGGTAGTTTTTCTGTTTCTTTCTTTCAAGGAAGCAACAGCAGGAATGAACATCAGCATCTTCTGGTGGGCTTTTACTTGCACTGTACGTGCCAGTGTCTCTGTGTGTTACTACAAGCTCCCTTTAAAGTCAATAAGTACGGGCAGTTTCAAGGGGTATTGCTTCTGACCTATTTTAGAGGTCTATTTTACTCTGAGATGAATCACACCACAGAGGTAGGAGGCATTAAAGACAAAAATGCCTACGCTGTAGATGTCTGAAGTTAGGTGCAGTGAATTCTACCCTAGGAGACTGAACTGAATGTTAAAGAGTAATCAAAATATGGTAAGAAAATACCACAATCCAGAACAAAAAACTTCACCATTTATTAAGTATACCTGAGGGAAATTTACTATTAGAAATAACTATTCCTATAACTAAAAACAAAACCAAAATCACACAAATGTGAAAATGGCTTTTCATCCTTTCCTAAGGCAAATGGTGTGACAAGCAATATCCACAGCAACAAACCCACAGGCTGCCGATTCAGTCTTGTTACAGTCACAGGCAAGATTAACATCCTAGACTAAGATACAGAAAGTTATGGAGCAGGGCAAAATTAACTGCAGAATTGCTCATGTTTTATGCTAGGAGACTGTGACACAAGTTGAATGACACCTACAAGTTTAAATAATATACCAACCTCAGGCTAGGTAGTTCCTAATTCTTAGCACTGTAGCTGTGTGCATTTCAAGTTCACTGTAATATGAACATGTCTCTTACCTATGTTAAGTGGATAAAATATAAATTTATGAGAATGCAAAGCTCAGTATTTTGTTTAGAATTTCATATAGTATCAAGTGGCTTTAAATTTTGATGTGTCAAGTAATGGGGATGTTAATTATTATGTTCTTAAAGTGGCACAGAAAATCCCTAAAAAATAGTATAGCACCAGATATATAATGAACTTAAGATGTGTATAAAATATATGCACTTATGGCTAATAGAGTAGCAAGATCAGAGTATTTGTCATGTGTAGAAAATTTTCCTAATTGAAGTGCATTAGGAAGAATTTTCACTTGAAACAAAACCTGCACAAATCAACCACAAATTTAACCTTTATTGTCCATATAAAAGTGTAGTCTATTCCTGAGTCTGACAGAGTATGTATTCTCAGCAATATCTTATGGAAAAGGTGCCCACAGAAAAATTATCCACAGAATGTGATTCATTTGATTTCACCAGTTTTAAATCTTTTCATCTGTAAACTTGACCCACTGGCCTCTTTTCTGTTAAGGAATAAGTAGGTGCATTTGGTGTAGCTCCTCTATAGCAGTTACATTTACAGAAAAACTTTTTCACTGTGAGGGTGACAGAGCACTGGAAGAGGCTTCCCAGGGTGGTTGTGGAGTCTCATTCTCTGGAGACTTCAAAGCCCACCTAAATGCATTCCTTTGTGTCCTACACTATCTGATCCTGCTCTGGCAGGATCTTGATGATCTTTTGAGGTCCCTTCCAACCCCTAACATTCTATGATTCTGTGAAATATGTTATGGTTTATTTCTTCTATAAGCAAACAGTGCTACTCCTGACAATCTCTCTTCACTTAAAAATTCCTTCTTGCCCCTTATGATTGTCACTGTCTGTCCCTACATCTCTAGACAGCAGCTAGCCATGTCTTGCTGCTTCTCTACACATCCAGATGGAAATCAAATGGAAAGACTGTATCTTATTCCTAGTCCTGTCCATTCACTAAGACTCAAACCTAGTTTGTAGATGGAAAGCTGCACTGAAATTGCAGTTAGCTGTGGTTTGGAAAGACTGAATAACATTGCACTTTAAAATAAAGAGATGCCATAAGAACCAGCTTAGACAAATACACACAAAATGGCAACTCAAAGGTTTTGGGCATTGATGAAGAAAGAAAGTAGAGTGTTCTACCTTTGTACTCTCTGTTTAACTGAAAAAACTAAGATGACCATGGATGCAGTTTGACAGAGAAGAAATATAAAACAGCTGGGAAAATAAATCATGGGTGAGACAACAACATAAATAAAATTTGTGATTTTTTTTTTTTTAATTTAAAATGCCTCATTTGTGATCATCCCCAATATTATTAGATTGTTATTAGCCCTAATTTTCCTCATAATATCTGAACAGATTATCTTAATTTCCCTTCCAGCTAAACAAGATATTTTATTGCTTCGTAAGTCTTTGAACTTTTCACATATTAAATTAACCAGCAAACTCTTCATTTGCTTTGCAAGAACCTAATTTCTGCAGTTTCAGTTTTGCAATTAATTAATCTAAAAGGTGAAATGGTAAGCAGTTATTAGAGAACAAAATGTCTGCTGTGGAATGCTGAATGCTACATCTAAATTAAAAATTACATGTTAAATCAAGGTCCATGTTAGAAGCCATTCCTTTTCATGAAGGCTAAAAATAACCTTTAACTAATATCAACAACTTTCAGCAAGTGAAAATCTGTTTTGTGGATACCCTTTCACATACTCCTTGTCAGCTCAATTTTTTCTTGTTTCAGTTTATACAAAGACCATTCTCCTCAGCAAACCCATCCCAAAGGTTTCTGTGTTTCCCTGTTACTGCCCATCTCTGGAGTTCCTGAGTTGCTGAAGACCTGAATGAGGCAAGAAAGCTGTGGGCACAGCTCGTCCAAACCGAAACAGAAGAGGTAGCAGAGTTGGTTTGGAAACTGTGGCATCGTTAGAGGGGAAGGGAAATTTAGTATTTATAGGAGGAAGCTGCATGTGCTTCCTAAAGTTCCCAGTCGTTGTGGCTAGCTGGCAGAGAATGTACACAAATACAGCAGTCAACACTGAAGTCTCCAAAGAGTCTGCATCAAACTGCTTATAGGGAACAGTCCCTGAAACAGTCCTATTTCTACACCATACTTAATAATCGCCTGGAAAAAAAGTGTTAACTAGTGTGAATTAAAACTGTGCCAGGGTCTGGGCCAATAGATTAGTACTACAGATTATTTTGTTTGACCATCAAGGAACATATTTCAGTACTCTGATTTACTAGCATGGGAACTTTTCAGAACATTTCAACTTATAATTAATAATAAAATATTTAACACATTTCCAGTCTTGTTATTGAAAATCGTTTGCTGTTTAGGGTAATATTTAAAGAAAGGACAGGAATGACCAATATTAATCAACTTTGTTTAACACTAAAATTCACTCAAGATAAATCATACTAGATGCAGTGGAGTGGTTGCATTTTTGACTGAAGAACACAACACGACAATAGGGATAGAAAACATCTTGTATCTCAAGCAAATATTTAGACACTAGTATGTCCTACAAATCTTCAAAAATGAGGAGATAAAGCAGGAAGGGATGCAAATCAAAAAGATAATAGATTTTTTTTCCTGCTAAAGGGATAACCTGTTTGCAAAGAACCCCGAAGAAAACCCAAATTTTAAAAGATACAAACAAAATATTGCTGAATAAAGACAAAGATTACTTGTGTCTTGTAACCAGATGTCAGAACTGAGGTGAATGCAGTTTCACATATAGACATAGAACTGGCCAAACAAAGTATGTATCTTAAAAGTATCTTGAAGCTACATGCAAGTTTCAGCTCAAGAACAGTGGTTCATTATGGAAAATAACTGATCTTGGAGAACTTTTGTAATGTAAATTGCATGTAATTTGTACAACAATGTGTGCGGTCTAGCCAAGAGGGATCATGTCATAAGCAGAAATTCCTAGGAAAGTGTGAGTCTTAGCAATATTAAAAGAGGGTGAAATAAAGCTAATGACATATGAAAAAAACATGTTAAAAATAAAATTTAAAAAATAGAGGGAGGCACAGAATGGTGAAAACTATTGCACAATATTTGCATAAGATCATAGAGCTAGAGAAATGGCTGAAAAACATGTCAGTGGAAGACAACATCTGGATCATGTTATAGCCAAACCAAAGAGAGACTTGTTAGGCTGCAGTTGATAGTGTTTTGGTTTATTTTTAAGGTGCTGGGTTCAGTTTTAAAACATCTGACCTTATTCTTAAGGAATGAGTGTTTTCTTGAATAGAGGAAATGACTCAAAGCATTTCACATCTTTTCTCAGGCTAAGAAGTTGGAAGATGTTCCTATTCAAGGCATCCTTTGACAATTACTAAGTTAATTTTACATTCAACATAAAGTACCTTACACAATTTTTTTTCAGCTAACTCAGTATTACACGACCAAAGGAATGTTGTCATTTTTATTGAGAGTGCTTGAGGCCTACAAATCTTAGATGGTCTCAAAAGTGTGTGGGCCAAGAGTGTGTGTGCCATGTGCCAAGACCAGATCTTGTTTGTCTGTCAAGGTTTTTGTTTCTGTGACTTGACCAAAATGACACGAGTTGTCTGTACCAGAGGCAGCATGTCATGCTTCGAAGAAGCATTCAAGTGCTTTAACCAGAAGGCAAGATTTTTCTTTTTTTGCTCTCTCGCATACTTAAGCAAGTTAACAGCTGTAATCAGTGGCACAGCAGAGTCTAAAAGCCAACATACTCCTTCACAAAATGTTCCTGACTGAGTCACCAGGGAACAGATCATATTGACCATTGCAGACAGAAGTACTTCAGAAAACTGCAGGGACCTCTGCTTGCAAGAGTTGAGGCTTTTTAACTTAATTTTGTTTTTCAGTCTGCTTGTTTCACAACTTATTCCACCCTCCAGCAATATGCAGCTATAAGTAGATGACTCTAAAGATGCAGTTTTTAATTAGCACCTTTTTCCCCTACTTTTGTTTCAAATTATTGATTGCTAGGAGGTGTTGCTGCCAATGGGCTCTTTCCAATATACGCTGGAATATTCATATCCTACCACCTTCCACAGAAATGACGGGCGCTCAGTACCCATGATAAGTAAGAGGACAAAGATATGTCTGTATAGCTGTGCTAAGTGAAATGTATTTACTGATAAGATCTTATTTTTTAATCTGTTTATTAAAATAAATTACTTAAAGTAGTGAATAATACTGCCCTAAAAATCTAGAAGTACAAAACAAAAAGTTCTGTGTCAGTTATAATGGTAAATAACTTTTTACAGGATGTTAATGATTTAACAGTTTTCAGTGTTAACTAAATAATCTCTTAAAGATGCATACATACATTCATAATAATTTATGATGGTTTGAGGGTTTAGGATATAAGTTTGAGCTAGGATCATGTGTCTGAATTCAAAGCAGTGAATGTTTCACTCATTCATTCATTTAAGAAAAGAGGGATTAACTATAATGTCTTTGAAAATGCTGCTGTCAAAACTACACTGGATCTTTTCCATCAGAAGAGTTATTTTCAACATATATTTTTTGTTCTATGTATGTTCTTTTGTTCTTCTTTTTGTTAGGCTATGCAATAAAAGTATTCTGGTTTAGGCATTGGTAAACCTAGGTTTTTTTCCCCTTGTTTATTGTCTGCTTCAAGAATTTGCTGAGCTAGATTTGATAGAAATGATTAACAAAATGTTTCTTTCATTAAAATCTCATTTGCTTGGACCCCATTTGGTGTTTTGTTGTGAAGATAACAGAAGCCAGGAAGTTGTGGCTAAGGCTATTCAGACATGTTGCTATACACAGAAAAGTCTAAAATGGTACAACTCTGTGCAGCCCTTTCTGCTCTGTACACTGGAATGAATCAGCCCTGGAAGTATACACAGAGAAAATATTTTACTCCATTCCTCCAGCTGATACAGAAAATATCACAGACCTTAACCCTGCAACAAAGGCACACACTATAAACTACCAGTGTATCCTGTAATGACTTATAAATTACTAGGATAGTTAAAACAAAAGTTACTGGGAAGGTCCCAAAACTGTTACGAAGTATGGGCTGCATCATGAACGGTGTTTCTGCTGACACAGAATATTGCTGTATAGATACTGCAAAGATTACACTGGGGGGAAGATGGCTTAGACAGGCATAAGCTTTTTCCATGAAACTAGGCTTCATAAACTAAAGGATGAGGGAATAACTGTGAGACTGGTTACACAATTACCACCAAAACCTGACTTCATCTATCATCTGAGTGAGGACTTATCCCTCTTGCATTGGGTTTTCTCTGCAGTTCAGCATGCAAACATCTTAATGTACATGTAGGTGTTCAAAGGAATTGCCTAACACAATGAATGCTAAGAAGCTGTATCTTTTTCTTCTTCAGCTAATAAAGAAGGGGTAGCAGAGTCAGTCACTTTCTATAGTTTTCAGTCATCAGAAAGAGAAGTCTGTGGCAGCACATGAGTACAACAGCACTGTGTGGAGTGAGCAGCAGCCCTTCCCAAAGTTCTACCCCAAAACCAGAATACTCTTTCATTTCTTGTTGCTGAAATATGACATCACTAGAAGAGCTTTAGGGTTTGGCTTCTGTGCTGATTTAAATTTTTTATCACACTCTGACAAATATTTAAATATTACTTTGTCCACTATATCTTGCACTGGCTTTCTATTACTTGAGGCACTTTAAAATCGGTCTTCTCTGATGATTATACAGTGTTGAGAATGTTTTCAGAAAGATAACAATGTTTCTTCAGAAAGAAAGAAAGGAAAACAATGGAAAAACAAAGCCAAAAACAAGTAAAAAGGAAGATACTTTAAGGGAATTAATTCCCACAGCATTGTGATTGCTTCTGAAACAAAACTATTTATCCCCATATGACTTGCAATTGCAGATATATAGAGAACAAATGTGGGTATCAAACTATTCATGCCAAAATAATCTGTGAATCATCCTACTGGCGGTCATATAAAATCTGCACACTGGCTTTTAAGTAGAGGTTTTAGGAAAATGCTTGAGGAAGCTACTGATTTTCTTTAAAAAAAACAAAAAAACCCCAACAAAAACCAACCAAACAAAAAAAACTCCATGGCTCAAGAAATTATTTAAAGATGTTTATTATCATACAGGTTGCAGAGTGCAATTTATTGCAGAATACACAGGTTTAACATCACACTAATCTCTGCTCAGGATCATGGTTTTCCATATATAGCAAATACGCAGAGCACGCTATGTATCTGAGATTAGAAAGTGGCCCCTCAGTCACTAAGTAGGCTTTTATTTAAGTATATGCATATCCTATTTAAAATGTAAGGGCTTACTTTCTAAACTCTGCCAAGCAGGATGCAGTTAAGAGACATCCACAAACATTCAGTATTACAATACATGTGAATCAGATGATTTCTCAGATATGTAGTGATACATGTCACAAATTTATCACGTGCTGAATTGCCAGGGTAAGAACAGCCAAGCTGACACTGATGCTCTAGAGGATTGTTTTCATTTTAATGGACATGGAAGTCAGGATTTATGTGCAAAATCAAGTTTTCTTCCTAACAAGATTTATTTGTTAAATCACATGAGGAAAACTGACATCTCCCTAGCAAAATGTAACATCTTATGCCAGATTTAAACCTATTACATTTCAGAACAGAGAAGCCACAAGGGTGATTTCCTGGAAGAGGCTGAAACCCTCTTCTGCACGCTCATCCCATTGTTTTGTGTAACACCCCTTCACACCAGCAAAACAAATGGCGACAGCCAAGCCCTGGCCTGATCCTCATCCACCGACTGCCACCTGCTGTCAGCCCTCTCCGGGAATCACGGGAAGGCCGATCCGGCTGCATCCCAGCAGCGCCTGCCAGAGGTACCACTCGAACCTCCACGATGGGCCTTCTTCCCCTAAAGAGTATTCCCCAGCAAGTGAAGATCCTTTAAGCATGTTCTTTCAGGTCCTCAGTAAATGAAAAGAGAATGAGACAAATAGTAATTCTGGGGAGATGTCAAGTCTCGTGTTGGAACTGGGATAATAGAAAAAAATGACGGATGTTGGGGCTTCTCCAGCCATCATTCCTCTGCAAGGTGCTTGCTCCTTGGAAAAGAAATCTATGAACAGTTTGGAGATGGGTGCTCGTTATACACGTGGATTACTCAATCCATAATTGGAAGAGATCAAAGGAATAACAGGGAAAAGTTAAGAATTTGACCCTGACTCACTGGTGTCAGCACGAAAGCTTTGTGCTGAAGTTTTCTCTCATTCACTGGTCTACTACTTCTTCATTATTATAACAGAGGTGATACATAATACTACATGCAAAACCACACTTTTCTGCACGTGTATCTTGATTTCTTTTTGTCAAAAAGACATGCAAACATTTAATTAACTGAAATTTATAGTCCTTCCACAGTTATATGCAATTACAATAATTTTAAAAAACATTGTGTTATGTATTGTTTATAATTAGTGATAAACATTTTTAATAGCAGCAGAAAGAAATTACAGAGGATGTAAATCAGGGATCTGTTGAAAGGTTATAATGGCTGTTAACAAAATTAAATATGTTTGTTGAATAATTCAGTAGAAAAGGCAGTAAGGTATACTGTAAACTATTTTGAATACATACTTAAAATGTTTCCTCTGAAAAAATATGGGACATAATTTTGGATTATCATTTCCCTAATTCCTGGATATTTTAAAGTTTGATAAAAAGCCCAAACACTAACTCATTATAATTCTCTAGAGACTGACACATAATCAACTTTTCTTACCAGAAATCTGTAGTTCACCAGTATTCTGTAGTACATAGTTTAGCTAAAGGCTTAAGGTGAGCCTTCAAAATTGCTTATGGTTAGGAGTACCGAGTACTTCTCATGAAATTTTTCTTGGGTTGTGTTAGACTACTGAACTAATTTAAACAGCAAACGTCAGCTATAGTCTTGCTGGAAGGAGTTTTAAAGCACAAATGAGTGGGAAAAGTATTCGCATCCCTGGAAAAAAAAAAAAAAAAAAAAAAAGAAAAAGAAAAAGAAAAAGAAAAAGAAAAAAAAAAAAACCACAAAAAAACTAGGTGTGCTTGTGTTTCATGCAAGATAAACAATAATAAAAGTCATAATTACATCTATTCTCTAGAGGAAGTATCATGTTACTTGTATATGACGTGTAACAATGGTGTTATAAATTGCACTGAGGCTGAAATCTCCTCATAATTGTCCCTGCATTAGGAGAATGTTTACAAATTTGCTAATTCCTTGCAGGACAAAGCCAGTACTAACATTTCTTGTTTAATTTATTACTGTGGAATTATTCCACACTACTGTGGAATATATTCCATAGATTATCAAAACATGCAGACATTCATTGTCAACAATTTTGATTCTGTGATATGCACCTACAGTTATTTTAAGCCAAATGATGGACTTGTGATCTGGGGAAGCAAGCTTTCTCCTTCTCTGTAAGTGGGTGGCAAAATACAAAGTGCATGACAAGGAAAGCAAATGCTGGTGAGAATCACCTTTTCTCTGAGTTAGGATCATACTATGGAGCAGTCCCAGCTCATTGCTGACAGGGGATCCACCACAGCACCCAGCCAGGACAAACAGAACTGAGAAAACTCACAGGAACCAGAAGGAAATGCAAAAAGCCCCACTTGAGAATGATAAAAAAACCCCAAAGCAACAGGATCTCTGGAACTGGAAAATTTGTATCAGGTGCTGAGTTTCTCTAGACTTCTAGCTGTGTTGGAGCCAGAAATAATCAACTTATTCGTAAAACATGTATAGAAGTGTTGTGTTGAACACACATTCTTAAACCTCTCAAATGTCCAACTACAAACACAGACTTCCTGCAGAAGTGGAATTGAGGAAAAATAGTTGTGGGCATCACTGTAAAGCCAATGGATCTCAAAACTAACTGTCATTTTTTTTTTTAAATATTGGGCAAAGATTGCTCTATACAAAATCGAATTCAGGCAAATTGAAGTTTATTGACTCATGGCTCTCACAAGGAGAAATTGGCAGCAGCAATAGGGACTGTACTTGCCAGGAATGGAGTGAATCTACAGAAAATCATTTTTGTGGCTTGTTGGCCACACAGACTAAGACTTAAAGCTACTGAGTTGATGTTGAATCAACTTGAACCTAGGTTGTTCACCAAATAACAGAAAGAATCTTAATGTTCACCTGCTGTAAAAATGTTTTGAGAGAAAGTTCTTTATTCAGCTTTTGGCAAGGAAACATTTCCTTATGGAAACATGTGAAAATAAGTGCTACATGTAACATGTTTAAACATAGCTTTCCTGTCGGCTTGCATGTAATTGTTTTAACATTCTCTTTGGCTGAGTATGAATTCTCACAAATTACATAATACAAGGCCAGATTCTTGAAATTACTTTGATACCTATAATGAAATGGAAGTTACCAACTACTCCTGGTACGAGACAGTAGATGCATCTGTCTCTTACAAGTTTGAGTAACTCTGCAAAGCCAAGGTCATTACAGAAAAGGGGGAGCAAGAAGAGCTTTTTTCTCTTTTTTATGATTTTATTTCAATACATTTCCTGTGCACATTGAAATCTCAGTATTATGCAGTAACTGCAGAACATAGAAAAGATAAAGAAAGAACACAACAGAAGAAACCTTCATGTACCCTTTTAAATTAGAAACAATTGGATGTGGGAAAAAAAAGCCCTCAGACAAACCAGATAAAATTACACTACCTTCCTTCCCTCTCCAGTAAAGCTGTGGCTGTTAGATTTCAGGCAGATGTATTTAGATGTGTGATTTCAGAAGGAGGCACACATCCCATTTAAAACCAAAAGAGGAAAAGCTGTTCCTAACACTGAGAAACTTTTCACACATCTTAAACATGAACAGACGTGACTAAAGGCAATGATTTTCTTAACCCATAGAAATGTATGTATACCCATTTATAGTCTTCTGCCTTTTTTACAAGATTCACTCACACACCTTACGTTTTGTAGGCTGTAATATTAGCTCAAATTACTAATACAACTAGTTTGTACTGCTGCTCTGGATTGTGATTTTCAGTAGCTGGGACAAAACTACATCTTCATTTCTTTCCAAACATGAGGTGACCCAGACCAAAGGTAGACATCTCTCACCAAGTAGAGAGGTGACAGTACCTGAAGCTGCTGCAGGCATTTGTTTCAGAACATGTTATTGCTTTTTGAGCGAAGTAGAAGAAATTACATTCTCTCCAAAGCTGCAAAGTAGCAGCAACTTAAGACAGAAAGGTAAGAAATGTCAAATCCATTACAGTAGTTATTCAAAGCATGAGAAATTAGAGTATGCATAGTGACTTTTTATTTCTAACACCT
This sequence comes from Florisuga fusca, assembly GCA_038090715.1. Lineage (NCBI taxonomy): Eukaryota > Metazoa > Chordata > Aves > Apodiformes > Trochilidae > Florisuga > Florisuga fusca. The sequence continues at coordinate 4,872,793 of JAAWXA010000042.1, forward strand.
AGTAGGTTACAAGTTAAAGAATTATCATTTCCCTTAATGAACATAATATGTAGAATAGTAAAATGAAATAAATTTTTTTAAACCCTGGATAAAATCATATCTTACCCAAGTACAAGATGCCAGCTTCTATCTTTAATCCAGAGTTTTCAAACAATAAAATAACCCTCAATTACCAAACTAAACCAAGCCAAACCAAAAAGAAACTAGCAAATAAACCCACCCCACCCCAAAAGAAAAAACAAATAAACAAGCAAAAACCACACACCAACAAAACACCAGGCAAAAGGCATTACTATTGTAAATGTATAGCCAAAATGCTCTTCAAAATTTCTTACATTTTCTGTGGAAATATGTACCCCTAAGCATAGTTAAAGTGCACAACACTCTGCTACATCTCCAGTCTCCTCTACTTAGCAGCACTTCTGTTTTTCTATCATACTTGGGTCAAAAATTCTCCCTTACTGATCTCTCAGATGAAAGGGTAATTTGTAGCTTGCATTCATTTTGATCTGTGTTCATTGCAGATAGCCACATCAAACTAAAAGGCCACACACGTGGCCACTACCTGAGCACAGACAAAATGCACTTTCCAGGATGAAAGGCTGGTACTAAGGTCAGTAATAGTAAGAATAAGCTGCCTTTAAAAAAGAAAACTACAGTTTGAAGTCTTTCAGGAAAGCATCAGAAATAATTTGAGTCTCTTAAAAGGTTAAATGGAAATTTTCATGAAATTTTGTGTCTAAAGATTCACATACTAATGCATGTGTTTCAATCCGATGTAGCTCTTCTTTAAGCACACATTATTTGGCAGGAAATAACAGTAGCAATGGCTTTATAGAATGCATGGAACATTTAATAGGAGTATAAAAATTATGCTAAATAACCATTCATTTTCATGGTTATGAATTCAGCTCTGGCAATACAAAAGGGACTTCCAAGTACTTCTGTAAGTCATCAAGTTATATCCATTTTGGACTGCATTTCCACCAAAAAAACAGTTATTGCAAGGTTGTCATATGTTGGAAAAAGACATAAAATGTAAATCTGTTTACTTCTTCAATGAATTAACTATTGAAATTATTCTTCAGAGATGTATGTATGTATCTGAAAATACTCACCTGCATTATATACTTATGACTTCATATATATAATATGCTAAAATTACATCAGTGCAATATCTCCTATTTGTCATAAGATGATCTCTTCTGCTGTTAAGTGAGGGAAAAAGAAACTCTCTATTTACTTTTGAAGCAAGACACTTTTATGCTCACATACAAAGCCTTCATTTCTGATACATGAAATGATCAATGTCAGTGTGATGCAGCTGCCTGGTGAATGATGGTATTCTTGCTGAGACAATATTGCAGACTTGATCATGGTCATGCAATATCAGGTCTGATTTCAACAGCTATGATAACAGCTCTATGTTAAGAGCCATAGCAACTACACTAGAGGATCTGAGAGTGCCAGACACCTATGAAAATAAACTGTAGTAAAAATGTAAATTTTAAGTGCTGAATTTATGTAAATAAGTGATATCTTGAGTAAACAAAATAGCTTATATAGAGCCAACTTATCATCTCATTTCCATTTAATGAAGCAGTTCTATTTTAAATTTTCATATTTAATGACTCTGGGAAGCAAAGAATGAAATGAGTCTGGTAGTACAGAGAGGTGCAGGGAAATATCAAACATCACAAAAGGTCTAAGAAGACTGCACCTCGAGAATAACAACATATAGCACAAAAGTGACTGCTTTAAAATGAATGCAATACAGATTTAAATCCAGCTGTGTCTGCTGCAAAGGACAGTACTTTGGCTTCTCTTTTAAGAGCATTACTTGCTGTAGCAAACAATTATGTGAAAGTGTGAAGCCTAAAATTACAGTCTAAAATCATTTATGTGCAGTAATCACAAACCTCAAGTAAAATTTTCATATTCTCAGGAACTAGCCTCTAATCTAGCTTTGTCGCTCTGCCATCCTAGAGCATTTAGAGAAGTATCTCCCCATTTAATCCTAAAGTTTATCTACTTTAATAAGGTCTGAAATTATTTTTATGCTTCCAAATTAGTCTTCATAAATCCTTATGATTATAAAAAAGAAGTACGTTATCTCATCGTCCTCTCTTATTTTTTCTCATTTCCTTAATTTTTTACTTTAAAACTTCATAAAGACTACTGACGCAAGTTAAACTTGCCCAAGTTTAACTACACTACTTTCCACAGGATTTTGGCTGTTCCTACTTCCACACCTACTTCCACAAGATGGTGCTCTTTCTTAAAAAATTCTACTTTAATGTGGCCAACAATTTTAAATGTCAAGAAACTATAAGAGGTTCAACCCTATTTTACCTATGCAAGTATTTTCAATAATAAGACGCCCACGTCTGCATAATATAACATTTTGACCAGTAAGCAATGACGAAAAACAGTACAAGGATACTAATTTGCTTCTGAAAAGGGGATTTAAAGCACTGTAGTCTCTGTCCAGTGCCCTACTGGCAATGCAGCTGGGGTCACACAAATGTGCCTTGTCCCTCCTTTCCCGAGATGCTAAGGCAACACGTTCTCCGAGGTAAAGCAAAGGGAAGCAGAAGGAGCGTGGCTCTGGTCTTGCAGCAGCAGCAGAGTGGGCACAGGGTTGGGGTGCTGAGTGTCAGGACCCGTGCCTGCCTGCCAGGCCAGGAGCCACAGGTCCATGACTCCTGCGTGTCATGGGAACTTGCACCCCACACCTCTCACAAGTGGCACACATCACCTACAGCACTGTCTGATGGAAATGGGCTGCTTGGTTTCAAGGTATCAGGGTGTTGGGAGCCTGGCGTACCTTTCCTACTGCTGGTTTTGAACACATCACTAAGATGCTGGCTTAGGTGGGTTCTGGAAAGATTTAGACTTTGTCTTTCAAGGCCTTAACAGCTGTGATTTGCTCCATGAAAAAGAGTGACTGGAAGAAATGCCCAAAGTCAGGAATTCCACAGGGTAAGTAGAATAATCAAAACTAGTATTTTGGTATCTCTTGTTTTCTAACTTGGGAAATATAAGACAATTGCACATCTGAATCTTGTGGGAGTTAGGTTAGCACAAAGCCAATAATGTTGTGAGTTACTAATAAGGACACATCTATAGCAAAAATCACACATAGCAAAGTAAAATATTAATAGAAAGGTGAAGTTCTGCTTTTGATGAAGAAGGCAGGCTTCAGTGGAAGTTGTGCAAAAATGTCTGAAAGCCAAACCTCTGGTCCAAGGAGGCCTATGTCACACTATATTTATTGATTTTAGTCCGTTTTCATTAACTGTGCAACACTTGCAGATGTTGACATTTGTTCTCTCTGAAAAGAGCCTTCCTCTTGTGACCTGAACTGCCCTTTGCTATATGAAAATTTCTCCAGCACATAAACTTGAATTTTAATAGGTAACAGAGATACTGTAGCAATCATATCTCCTCGGCAGAAAGTGCCATGAAAAAGCAGGTTAAACAGCAACCAATGTTGCATTACAGTGCAAGTAGGTACCGAGCAGAATTAAAAGGTATTTTAAGACTTCTCAGCTAGATGGGTAAAATAAAGATGAGGAGTAGAAGCAGGTAGATAAGCAGAGGGGAAGGTAGGGAGACTGGGAGACAACTGGGCTTTCAGATCTCCTTCCATTTGAAAACCACTCTCCTCTCTCCTCCATCTTTCCACAAGTTATCCTCTTGCCTTACTAGGGTCTTGCACCCTACTCCTCCCCTTGGGTTCAGGAGCAAGAAGGGTTCAGCACAACACAGTCTCCTTCTCCTGGGGCTTACAAGCAGCCTCACGGACAGAGATTGGCAGTCAGAAGTCCAGAAACAAAGTCTTTCACTTTGAATGCTGCTGAGGGTTGGCCACAATTCTCCTTGCAGTACCTCCAGCACCAAGAGCAGAACGAATGTGTGCAACCTAATGGAACAAGTAGGGTTGCATCCTCTCTCCCCAGAACAGGCTGAGCAAACAGAGTTTCCTCTTGTCTGTTGCAGACTTACTCTGTTCTCTTTGGTCAACTTATACTCATAAAAAATAAAGTTATAGAGATTCACGTGCATCTATGTGCTAAGAAATCAAAAGCAAAAATAAAGCAAAGGAAATCCTTTCTATTCTTTCTGCTTTCTATTTATTGTGATGACTGTAACTTGCATCAGCTCCCAGAAAGCATTCAGTCTGAGCCTTGTCTCAGTGGACCCAGCCTAAGGACAAATACAGGTTAACTTTATTTTGTGGGATACTGCTCCAGGATGCTCTGTCCATAATGCATACTTTCTTCTTTTTTTTTTTTTTTTAATTTGTTCCCTCTCCTTGGAAAGTATCCAAAAGATGCCAGCATCTGAAGGGATTATCACCTGTCTCCAGTCTTACAAACACCCACATAGTGCAGCACCAGTATCTCCATGACCTCAGGACAGCAGTTTTTCCCCAGGAATCAGACAGTTTTTGAGAGCTGTCAACTGCCTTTGATGCCACAGAGTGCTATTGGAGGTAATCATGCTTAGGTGGCTCAGCCTTTCTTTTTGAAAGAAGTCAGATGTCAGGGAAGCTTACCACAGCAATCCTTTTCTGATCAATAAAGTTCAGGATGACTAATGAGCTGCAGTATCTTGAATTTCAGCTAGCTTAAGAGTCTCCCTTAGTTCCAAGCTGGCTGGTTCAGTGAGCAGAATGACCCAATAATTATTTGAAATTACCGCATTGATGTGGGCCAGGAAGCTAAGAAGTTTTCTTAGTAGTTGTGAATGTCTTAATAATTAATACTGCAGGTTTCCTGTAGCTCTCTCAGTTCCAATAGGAAGAGAGCTCAATTGGCAGGAGACTTTCCAACATTGTAGCCAGCGTGCAGAAATACTGGTGGAGAGAAATGGGATTTTATATCCCTGCCATGCCCATCAAGCCACTGAAGCTGTGCAAACCCTGCAGATCTCTCCAGCCCCTTCAGCCTGGGTCCTGGATTTACTAAGATACAGAGAAATCATACAGCCCTTTTTTAAACACAAATGCTGTCAGCTCAGTGAGAGCATGCTATGGGAATTAGGAGAGGTCTGATACTGAAGGGTCCGCTGTAGGTCTATGTAGGCTCATTTCCCACATTCACATCACAGCAGTGATTATTTATGGATAATTAGCACCAAAATGCTTGCTAAGATTGTAATTCCTATTAATTTTGATTCATAGTATGTGTCAGCGATTAAATAAGAGTTTATCAATGAATAAATTATTAAATCTTGAAAATAAGTATTCAAATAAGAACTCAGTTTGACGTGGAATATAACAGTCGAAATAGCGTTGTCTAATATAAATACTAAATTTTAAATAGAATTTCTTTATAGCAGAGATCACATAATCTCCCAATATGATTATAATTTCAATCTTCTATGGACATGGTATGTCTCAGTAAGAAAAACCTCTGGCAATTTGTGAAGACATTCTCTCTGCAACTTTGCTGCAGATATGTAGCAGTTGCTTTTATGAATCAAATAGGGATTTATGGCAATATTTTAAAGAAAATCACAAAATGTTGAGAGAAGTTCCTGTCTCGTTTATTTATTTTCAGTACTCTGCTACTGTCTGTATCCTGGTTGTGCTATGCTTTAGGCACATAAAAACACAGTATGTAGCATCGTTTAGACAGGATAGAGAGGGAAATAGATTAAGCGTCAACATGTTCCCTCATCCTTGTTTTCTTGCTTTTCCACATGTAAGCACAGCAAGGGGAAAAACTGAAAACCCCAGCTCCTAGTGTTCTCCAAGATTTGTCAATGACAGTTTGCTGCAGCTCACACATGAAGGGGAGCAGCAGAGAAGACACTTCAGAGAGCAAATTGGGAGTGTGAAGCTGAAGCAAGCAAAGCCACAGAACAGTCTCTAAACAGCTGGGAGGAGAAGCAGAAACCAATTAAACATGGAGGAAAGAGAGGGATTAGGAAGCTAGAAGAAGGCAGCATGAACCATTTTGTTTTCCTTATTTTTGATGAACAATGGAAACTGAATACATATTATTTTTTTAATTACCGAAATGGGGAGTAGTCTGAAGCTGCACTACAAAACACAATCATTTTTTTATTAGCAAAGTATACTCTTCAAATCAAATGCAAGACCATGTTTCCAGTTAACATTCTAATTTTATATATTGTTTCTGGCACCTTTTTTCTTGCACTGAAAGGAAAAGTTCTATAAACCATTCTCCTTCCCTTGTACTTCTTCTCGTTTTCCTTCTTCCTCATACTCAAAGTATCTTTTACAAGAATGAAGTAATTAGATAGCTCTATTCCTCTAGGGCTGGTGAGGGGTTGCATGGATTGCTGTGATGCCATGATGCACAGGAATTTTTAATTAAATAATTTAATTAAAACATTATTTGGGATGCTGTTTTGCATATGATGATGTGACAAGTTACACAGCTCCAAACCATGATGTTTGGTTAGAAGATATCCCAAGACATTGTGATGCAGAACTGAGTACTTTCAAGTCTTATGTACAAGTAGCAATTTTATCCTGCGAGATATTGTGAACAGCTGCTTGGGAAAAAAGCCAGAGAGAACACAGGAAACCCTACAGCTACCATACAGGGAAAATAACAATATATCTCCTTTGACCTCAGGGTGGACCTTGTACTGGAAGAGACAGTAAAGAGATAGGGTTCATGTCTGCCAATAGTCCTGGCTATGTTTAATTAATGGTTCCTGGTGATTTTTTCCAAAACTTTGCCTAATGAAGCGCTTCCACTTGATGAACAGATGGAAAAGTTAATCCAAATTCAGGGTCCAAATATTCTGAGACAGCTATTATTAGCAATAATAATTACTGCAGCAGGGTGTCTAATACACAATAAATAATTATTAACTCACCATACCTCTGTTGATGTTTTTGAAGGATGTTTTTTTCAGTATTTCTTTAATAGTAAGTGGAGTTCTTACTGTTTTTATGAACAACACTTGGTTGCCACTTTTTCTGAAAACAATATTCTCATCTTTCACCCCTCGTTTTAAATGGACACACATCGTCTATGCATAACATAAATCCATTTCCATTGCAATCATTCACAATTAAAAATAATAAATTCATTTTTGCATAACTAAAAAAAATCTTCATGTCATGTAATATTCCTGTTAATAATATCATTTATTAATATTCTCTGAAAAGGAAACATGGCCTGGACATTTTTATATATTTTCCAGCAAAAATTCAGGGAAAACTAACTTCAGGACTACTTCAGATGATAAAAGCAGGATATTCACTGTGGAAATATTATGCAAAGATTTGAGTGTGCCTGTTATGAGCTGCTGGCAGCATGTGACAGTTTTCTTTACAGAATTTTTGGCTATCTGCCAGTGGCAGTCATAACTGGTGCCTTTAAAAAGTTATGTGTTTTTATTTGTTCCTATTGTACTACAGAGTTTCAGCTATGTTATATATGGCTTTTATATGGTAGATTCTTCACTTAATAAAGAAAACATTACAGGAATGGCATCTAAAATGGGATACTGGGAAAGCAGTATTTTATGTATTCCTCAAAATGGGATGATTAGAAATGTGAGTGCTTTCACAAGGTGTTTAGTGTATGACCAGAAAGGAATAGATTAGAGGATTCCCCAAAGCATCTCTGTTTGAGACAGGTATGAATTTCAAACACATAGCTCTTTAAATATAGCCAGAGAGGCAAGAAATACATTTCAAATTCCCTTTTGTATCACAGTAAAGATCCTCATAGCTGAAGTGCCTCAGAGCTCTGCCCTGTTTCTGTCTTTTCTGTTCATCATCTCTTCTCCAGCACTGTGTTTGGTTTTATTTTTTCCCACAGAAGCAGCTTTGTGCTAAAAGCTTGTGAAATAATGTCTTTGTGAACTCAAGCTTGGCCAACTTTTAGATGTATATGAAATTTAACAAAGCACTTGGCTAATTTTGTTTCTGGAATAAGAAAAAAGATCCAAAATCTGAATAGTTTAGGCATAAGATATACGTTTGCTTTGTTCTTGTCTCTGGCATGTATTGGACACATATAAGAGCAGAATAAAGATGCAACACTTCTCTGTTTAGAAATCAAAAAACAAAATAATTTTTGAAAAAGTTTTATATATTCAGTCTCTATATCCAGAATGAAGAGGTTTCAGCCACTTCATTTCAGATACAATGTATGGCAGTACGTAGGAGCTATACTATGGGTAGATCTGTGTAGCTGATCTTAGTTTTAGATGTCCTGAATTTGATATTTTAGAGTACTTAGAGTATTAGGCATCTTCCATTCCTTCCTTCCTTCCTTCCTTCCTTCCTTCCTTCCTGCCTTCCTTCCTGCCTTCCTGTGACTTATCAGCTAAATCTGAGAATTTATCAGGAAAGGGACTATAGGTTTAGTTTTGCCTTTTCACACAGTATGAGAAGAAAAGATTTAATATATGTAAAGAGGCTCTTGGGAAGCCAGAGAAATGTTCTCTTACTTTACAGCCCTTAACTGGTAGACGTCACATATCTATTCAGGCAGCTAACTCATTCAACAGAACACCAGCCAGCAGACAGCTTTCCAAATTTAGCTGAGAGATAAACAGCAAGGAAAAAATATCCTGAAAATGTGATGCATATAATAAAATAGCAATAAAAAATGAAGTACATGAGGATTCACCTAATAATTTTTACTGCTTCTACAGCAGAAGGGAAAAAACAGAAGTAGAAGGGATGGTAGCCGGAAGCCCAAATAACAGACCTCATTCCCTCTGAGTTTAAATTTAACCTACATTTAACCTGCTTTTGTTTGTGCTGCTGCTTCTTGATAACCACAGAATGATTATTCCCCTGGTAATGATTATACAGATACTAAATATCAAAAACAGGAATTGGTTCAGTTCATAGGGCAGTTTTCAGAACAACCGGTACTTGAGCTTTTCTGTAAAGAGTTCCATTTGCCACAGATAGCTACAAATCCAAGGACTTTTGATTGTCAGTACCAGCAACCTGGTCTGAATGGATTTCATGAAACTAAGTCACATTTTATCAGATCTACCACATACTCAGTGAATCCAGGAATGATGAACCCTGACATTCATGAACCCTGACTGTTCTTCCTGTGATACAAGCAATAGTTCCTTTATTATCTACAAGAACCCTTAATATTAATCATGATTTATCATAGCTGTTTCATGTGGCATTAACCCAAACATGAAGTGCATATCTGCAGGTTGGACTTCTATGCAAAGTTTCAATGTTCTGTGAAATACTTTTAATTGAAAAGGAGTCACTCTTGAACCCAAGTTTTTGTTATCTGTCACTCCTATTAAATCTCTTTAGAAACATATTTAAAAGATGGCTGACAGACACATTTGAATTTGCTCTTTTTTACAGTTCTGAATTTTTAAAAGTATGACCAATGCACTTACTGCTTTTTTTGCTTCCTGATGTAAAAATGGTGCCATTTGTCTGTCGTTAGGAATTTCTTCACTCTATTGTTGCCTACCATCCAGCTACCTCATGTCACTGGACAAAATACGTTGGAGCTCAACAGTGACTGATTAACTCTGTTTTAATGGATAAACATAACAAAAAGTCTCAGGTGCTTATACAAGAAACTCAGAGGCACCTGGTCACTGGGGTGGAATCCAAAACCTTGTATTAGGCACCAGGGCTTCACAGAGCGCACAGGAAATTAGGTATCTCAGAATAGCATCCATAAATACAGACCTGCTGACTGGAAGATCTGTAAAAAGACTGGCTCCTAGTTAGTATTAATAACAGTGGAACAAGGCAAACCATAAGTGCCCCTTATCATAATGCTGCCACTGAAAGGATTAAATTTAGGAAGAAAAGCATAGAAGATTCTTCACACTCCTTAAACATTTAGCCAGCTAGTTTTCCTGAGGTTTCCTCTATAGATCTTCCTTTGCACGGTGACCTCCAGACTATGTCATTTAAATGAATCTTATATTTAAAGGAGGGTGGTCTGAAGTTGTAGAGAGATAAACCTACAGAAAATCCTGATGCAACTGGGAATTCTGTTGCAGCTCACCATTGATTAGGACAATGGAGACAGAAAACAGCTCTCCCTTAGTGATTCAGAGTGGGCTGTTTCATTCTGTATGGTCTGTTTTAACAATTCTCTGGACTGCAAAAGGCCATCATTACTGACCACATACTGCTAACGTATTCTGATACATCTGTAATACACATTCCTAAATTTTATTAAGAAATATGTGGTCTAACATTTTGAGCATGACTGTTTGGCCTTCTGTAGAGGATGTCTGTTGTATCTGGGATACGGCAAGAGAAAGCACACAAAAGGGCATTTTATAAAATCCTTCTAAGCTGCTCTGAAAATATCCAAAACCCAACATATATTTGCAAGCTTGGCAAGTGGTTTTGCAGCAGCTCTCAAGAACCACAAGGGAAAGAGTTTACATGACTCTGACTTGGTTTTGATTCTCTGACAGTTTGCTGTTTCATGGAGGTATTTTGGGATGCATTACTAGAACCCAGCATTTCCTAGTCCTTTTTTGAATTATTGGAAGGTCAGATTTCATCTCTAGCTCCCTGAGAATGTTTAAATGTACCTGAGGTATGCGGACAAACAGTGAACTATCATATGTGACTATACTAAATACTAATTTGAAGTCCTGTCCTAATGGTCAAAGACACAGCCTAGGTGGTTGTGAACCAGAGCCTTCAATTCAAGAAGACTGCCTTAGCTTCTAGGCAAATGACTTCTGTGTGACAGCTCCTGCTATAGCTCTTGCTGATGCTGGGACTGCAAAAAAACACAAGGATCCAGAAATAAGGCCAGCAAGATGAACCTTTGTGAAAAGATATTAAGAATTTAGGGCACTTGGTCAAAAGAAGGGAAGGTAACTCAGTTGTTTTTTATGTGATTCCATCAGCCCAAGCACAGGTGGTGGAGCTCCTGCCCCTCCCCAGCTGGCTGGTCCCACCAGACTTGAGTTGCACTTTGCCTCATCCTTGTTCCATCTGAAAAGTTCTTGCACTTGTGGCTGCAGGAATAACACAGCTTCCCCAGAAGGGATGCTGAGGGGACCCACTGACAGCTGCTGGCAGTCTGGTGGCTTGGTCATTCAATTAGGGTGACACAGCTGTTAGTCCAAGCTGAGACCAACCAAGATCCCAAATCTTCATTTTAACATTTAGAGTACTCAATAATAGTCTGTCACCTCAGAAGATAACTGAATCTTCAATAACTCCAAGAAGCATGGAGTCACATGTGCACAAAGAAATACCTGATATGTTGCATTTCCTAGCAGCTGTCTGAAAACTGCCAGGTCAGCAAGTAGATACATCAAATCACTTTACAGAGCAAGACCACTCCAGGACAGACCACCTGGAGGTCTATACAAATATGTATCTATTGTTCATATGGAGAATTTGAACAATGTAACTGAAAGATTTCATTGTACAACAGCTAGAAATGAACAGTTGACCAAATATCATTTATAGCTGAGGAAGCTTAGGTACGCATCTTGCTAATTTTAGCTCCTAGCAAACTTTTTCTGTCTGTTCTAGACAAGCAATGACACTGGTAATTTCAGCTAAAGCTTTTTGGCATGGAGCAAGCAGGAAGAAAGGGAACAAAAACAACAGATTGGCAGAGATCAGCAAAACTGACACTGTTCAAAGAAAGACCAGCAGTAATTCATAATGGAAACCGATGCTGATTTAGGACAGCATATGTCCAATACTGTTTTGGGGCTTTTTATTCTTGTTTTGTTTGATTTTTCCTGATGGTGGGCCTGAATTTGCTATTATAGCAAATAAATCAGACTAATGTGCTAGCAAAAAAATGTTTAAATTATCAGCAAAGGTTAAAAGTTTCAGCCCTCCCCATGTCCTTACTAGTTCATAGAAATCACAGCAATCACAGAAATCACAGAAAGTTAGGGGTTGGAAGGGACCTTGATAGGTCATCGAGTCCAACCCCCTGCCAGAGCAGGGTCACCTACAGGAGGTCACACAGGAACACATCCAGGAGGGTTTTGAATGTCTCCAGGGAAAGACTCCACAACCTCCCTGGGCAGCCTGTTCAGTGCTCTGTCACCCTCTAATCAAAAAGATCAAAAGCTGAGATCACCGCCACTTCAAAACCAGAGTGGATTATATATATATAAAAAATACTCTATAAATAGGTATTGCTAAGCTTTTAACACGAGGGGGCACTTTGCTAATTCCCTTGCTTTTTCATGGAATTAGAATACTATAACCTCCATGGGTTTTTATGCAGTATTTGAACTTCAGAGGCTTTTAGTGTTGTTGGGTTGTTTGTTTTTTGTTTTGGTTTTGGTTTGTTTTTTCACAAAAATTACATTCATGTGAATATAAATTTCAAAGACTACATATCTGAGATAACCCTGCAGATCTTAAATGGCAGAGGGAAAAATATAGGAGAGATGCCCTTTCTAAATCCTTTCAGTGACTCAGTGTACTGAAGCCATTGACACTGAACCATAATTTTAAGCATTTTTGTGTTCATATTGCCATGCTAACATATAATTGCTGGAAATACAATAAACATGACAGCATCTCAAATATTTTTTAATGGAAAATCTAAATCATTATTTAATATAACCTTAAGGAGCTTATCTTATATTTTTCAAAGTACAGCAGCCACTGGATTTGGAAGATCAGTTCCTGTCTACTCTATTGGGAGATCAACATTTAATAAACATATACAAGGTGTTTTACTCATTTCACTGTCTCCTGCAAAGAAATATATTTGTATCTATAGATAAGTGTTTATACGATGGGTATGTCATGACATGTAACAGTTCCATTGCTACCATTTTGTATACTGCGCTTTTGCATACCTGATAAAAACAAGGCAAGTATTAAGGTGAGGCTAAGTAAGATTATGTATACATCCTCACTCATTCCTTTGATGATAATTATTTTAAGACAGCCTGCTCTCTCTGTGATAAGTAGTGTTCCTGAGAAATCAGAGGTCTGTGCATTGACCTATGTCTCCCTGTTTTCCAGCCTCAGGGGAATGAATATGTGGAGTGTAAGTAGACAGAGAAACCTAACACAACAGATACTGTACTAGATTCTCCCATTGGCCTCACAGGTTCCTCACTTTAAAACATTTAAACTATACCATTCTTCTCAGAGTTTGTAGGAGGCAAAGCCAAAGAAAGGTTCTCTCTTGCCTCATAGCCATCATTTTAGGCCATTCTTACCTTTTTATCCCTATTGTTCAGATACTGCCTTGAAATATCTGAGGGCAACTGTATAAACCTGAAGAGCTAAGGATTCAATCCTACACCAAAGAAAGAACTTCCTGAAGAAGTTCTTTAGACAGGCTGGAGAGTTGGGCAGGGAGAAACTTGATGAAATTTAACAAGGCGAAGTGTAGAGTGTTGCATTTGGGGAAGAACAACACAATGTCCCAGTATAGGTTGGGGGCTGACCTGCTGGAGAGCAGTGTAGGTGAAAGAGACCTGGGGGTCCTGGTAGATAAGAGGATGACCATGAGCCAGCAATGTGCCCTTGTGGCCAAGAAGGCCAATGGCATCCTGGGGTGCATTAGAAAGNTTAATAACAGTGGAACAAGGCAAACCATAAGTGCCCCTTATCATAATGCTGCCACTGAAAGGATTAAATTTAGGAAGAAAAGCATAGAAGATTATTCACACTCCTTAAACATTTAGCCAGCTAGTTTTCCTGAGGCTTCCTCTATAGATCTTCCTTTGCACGGTGACCTCCAGACTATGTCATTTAAATGAATCTTATATTTAAAGGAGGGTGGTCTGAAGTTGTAGAGAGAGAAACCTACAGAAAATCCTGATGCAACTGGGAATTCTGTTGCAGCCCATCATTGATTAGGACAATGGAGACAGAAAACAGCTCTCCCTTAGTGATTCAGAGTGGGCTGTTTCATTCTGTATGGTCTGTTGTAACAATTCTCTGGACTGCAAAAGGCCATCATTACTGACCACATACTGCTAACGTATTCTGATACATCTGTAATACAGATTCCTAAATTTTATTAAGAAATATGTGGTCTAACATTTTGAGCATGACTGTTTGGCCTTCTCTAGAGGATGTCTGTTGTATCTGGGATATGGCAAGAGAAAGCACACAAAAGGGCATTTTATAAAATCCTTCTAAGCTGCTCTGAAAATATCCAAAACCCAACATATATTTGCAAGCTTGGCAAGTTTTCTTTTAAACTATACCATTCTTCTCAGAGTTTGTAGGAGGCAAAGCCAAAGAAAGGTTCTCTCTTGCCTTTTTATCCCTATTGTTCAGATACTGCCTTGAAATATCTGAGGGCAACTGTATAAACCTGAAGAGCTAAGGATTCAATCCTACACCAAAGAAAGAACTTCCTGAAGAAGTGAAGACACTTTCAGGGTTATGTAGTCTTCCACTGAAAGCCATTGTTCCCTGGCATACATGCCCTATGGCAAGGTTTTGACCTACTTGAGAACAGGCATTATGCCACCAAAACAGATGGGCAAAAGCATAAACAGTCAGGAGACCATGTTTGTAAATCAAGCATGGATGATGCTGGCATGATTCTCAGCTGAGAACATTTAAATAATTATTCATTCATAGATTACGTTTCAGTCACAGAAAGTCATGTGTCACCATTAATCAAGCTTGGAGTTGTATGTCCTTTAGGAAAGGCACAGTAATGTAAGGTGAATATATACATCTCGGTAGAATTCTGAGAAAGACTGATCTGCATCACAGTTATAAAAATGGTCAACTTCTAGTCCCACCTACGCTACTAACATCATAAAAGTGACCTTGAGCAATCCAGCCACACAGTTTCATTCCCTCTCATTCTACCAAAACAAATGCACATACTTTACAAGTAACATATTGCATATAAATCAATGAGCACAAAGCATCTACAACAGAAAACAGTACATATCTCTATAACTGCTTTTTCATTTGAAGCCCTTATATGAAATTTTGGTACAACAGATACAAATCTCCTTTTGTGGATATGACAAATTTTGCATGGGGTTTTATTTTTTAAAGATTAAGTCAGCTAATCTGTGAGCAGAAGTGGATAGAATTGTAAATGCTTCCACTTTGCCGTCTACTATTTCACATGCTTCATTGATTTTCAGCATGATCACTATGCAAATAACAAAAGATTCCAAACTAATGCCAGCATTAGTAATAGTCACTATGTGTTAATTTGTGCTAAGTCTGTTTTTTTACACAAAGCAAACAGAAAAGACATATGTTGTGTACATATTTTTGCAAACCAGACACATTCTTAAGCAGGACATTAAAAAGTGAGGTACTATGCAGGAACAATTGGTTGCATTAAAATTGGTCATAAATGCTCATAGCAAATGTCAACTTTAAGAAATAATGTCTGTGCTATTAGAATATAAAGCCCATATTTTATTTGACAGTGCTTGAAGACACTCTACTCGTAAGTCAAGAGATATCTACAAAGTAAAACCTCAACCTGAATTTCAAAAAGGTATGTACTGATTTAGGACACCAGTCTGAGAACCTTTTCCTATGTGACTTTCATAAGGCAGTTTGTTAGCAATGTCTGAAAGTTAAATCCACTTGTTTCACTAGTCTTGGCAGCTTGAATGGGACTAGTTACACAGTAGGTGCTGTGTAATGCTGTTCAGCTATTCTAGCATACTTACAAGCAATCAACTTTTTGAATAACTCCTCATGTACGTTTAATATTGTTTTCTGCCAATTAGGTGCTGATGGAAGGGATATTATCTAAACCCACTTCAAAGTATTCAGAAATATATGTAAATTGTACTGGGATAAAGTCAGTTCCCAAAAGCATTTCTCAGAAAGGCTAAAATACATTAAATTGGTTATCACAGTCATTACCTGTTCAAATCAACCATCCATTAGCAGTTAAGTTTCACAAAAATACACAGTATCAATTTGAAAATAAGAGCGGTATGATATTTTAAACCAACTGTGTTGTATAGTGTAAGAACATTTCTAAAAATCTAACCTATTTGCCAAATGATAGTTGTAGCATTTTCAACACTTAGTCAAGCTTAACTAATTTCAGGGAAAGGAGTCATGCTTCAAATATATGACATGTATTTATTATCCTATTCACAAAGATGTCAGTGCAACAAAGCAGCAATGGAGCCTTTATGATGATTAAAATGTCAAAAGAAAATCTAATCAGTCATACTGTGGATTTTCCTCGAATTATAACCACCCCTGTTTTACTCTTCCAATTCAGTGACGACGACAGATGAGGCCCAATAGGGAGGGGATGCTGTGATCTTTTCTGGGTAATCTATATAGTCAGGAGCAACTCTTAGGGCATTGTTAGCAGTAAGGTACACAAGGAGAAGCAGCAGAGCTGCCACTAATCGAGCTGTCAGAGATCACTTAGTTGTAGCACAAACAGAAGTGCGGCCTTCCAAACAACGCAAGCCATTAGAGGCAGCAAGCTATTCCTCTCCCCCACCACCTTCAGAAGAGAATGACATCTTTCTCAGGGCATTGCTCTAAGCACACTTGCTGTTGAAAGAGTTGTTTGGTTTGTTCCTCCTGCCCTGAGGCACACGATACCCCCCTGCCTTTCTCTTGAGGAAATGGGGCTGTGCTTCTCACAGATGGGATCCGAGTCTTGGAAGCACAGCCTTACTTTCTCTTCACGTACACAATTAAGCACTAGGAATGCAAACATAACTGCATCACACCATCTCCATTCTCCTGAGATGATCAGTTATAAAAATACAATATTTAGTTTAGGAAGTAATACAATAACAACACAAGTCCTTTACAAGAAACAATGAATCAGGAGCCTGTAAAGGAAGTAATCAAAAATTCCCTCACGTTTGGTTTTTGATTATTGAGTGTAACATTGCCTGATCTTATATTAATGTATTAAATTACTTTGATAATGACAGGAGGCTTCGAGATGTCCCTGAGTGCTTAGTTTAGAAATGTAACTGTATTTTAGTAAAAAATAAAGATTTTCTAAATAAATTTTTTTTAATAAAGGATGTACCTTTGTGACTGCAATATCAATTCCCCTTATAAGTATGTGTTTATTAACATATTCAGATTAAGGAAGATAATATAGAAGCAGGAATATTTTTCCTTTCTGTTCAAGAATACATATGCATATCCCACTGGGAAGTGGGATAACTGGAAAAGTGGAATAACTGGAAAAGTGGAGATTATTGAAAATATTTGTCATGTATAACATATAAAATATTTATATTAATTTCTAACTGTACATTAATATCCATCTTAAGAGAAACATCAGTCAAATTGCTAACTTGAAGCAAGTGCATCACTTTTAAAATGCCTCATTAGGAGCTTCATAGGGAGCATGGCTTTGACTCATCATGTTCTGAGAACATTTCTCCAAGAAATGAAAAACATCCAAATAAAAAAGCTTTAATTCTTTTTTAACAATTAAGAATCATAGTTGAAGCACATGACCTAACCCCCCATGATAACTGAAAAACACCTTAAGATCCACTACACCCTGAAAAAACTGGAGAGGATCTGCAAAGGGCCTTCTCCCCTACCATCTTCTCTGAGGCTAACATTATGGACTTCCTTAGATTATTTTTTTTTAAACTGCCAACACATGGCTGTTGTTCCCAGCCCCACTGCAGGAATTATTCTCCTTAGAGGATTTGTCTTATTGAATATCTCACACTGCCTTGCATACACCTCAGAGCTGTACTGTTTCACACATAGTCCTGAAAAATGTTCAGTGTTTTATGTGGGCTCTTTCCCAGTGAAAGGACACTTAAAAGAATCCATTGCTGTTATTCACACTTAATCCTTTTACTGAGTCCTCTGGAAATGACAAACCAGAGCAACTTTCCACAGCCCAATCCTCTTGACATTTTATCCAGCACACAATTTCCCCATCACATCCTCTCTTCCAAATCACCTCTTTTATCTCCCTCCCTTTTCCCTTTCCCTGATGCTGATATAAAAACATGTGGCCATAATGTAAATGGCCAAAAAAAATATAACCTTACATTTATTCAACTTGTATTTCTTTACTGAATCCATACCCTGTCTCCATTACAAAACAGAACAAACACAAACAAGTGAACAAAAAAAAGAAAACAAAAAAAATCCCAAACAAACAAACAAATAAAAAGCCACAGGAGGGAAATTAATCTGCAACAGAATGTCAGATGATTGAGATGATTGAATCAGTGGGGCGAGCATAATCAGAAAAGGGAGAAATTGACAAGACAGAAATTACCCTTATCCCTTTGGACATGGGTTCACATAAGGGAATAGACTGATGAGCACAGAGCAGCTCATCAGCTTCTTGTGTTAATATCACTGTGAAAAATCCATTTTTCCTCATTGGCTGCAGACTGTTTTCTTTGCATACCCTTCTCTAGTTGGCCAGATATGTCCTAATCCTTTTTCAGTGTCATTTTAGTTTAAACTTTATTCAGTACTTAAGCATACCTCTGAGAAAAACCCCATGTAACTAACATTAACAGCAGAAATGAAAATGTAATTTAAAATAGCCTTAGTACTTCCTTTAACTTGCAGTAGGCTTAGCTTACAACTAGTGAACTTTATGAAATTCCAGAGCACTGTGATTATTTTGTGACAGATTCTCTGATATTGCAAGCCCAAAAGAGAAGACCAAGAACAATAATATACCTCTCTGCTAATATCTCTTATTTGGCAAATGCCCAAGGTAATCTTTATTTGTTTTTCAAAATACAGCCATGACTTCTGGAGGTTTATTTTACAGGTAACTCTACTGCTTGCACTGCACAGAAAGGTTGAAGGAAGAGAGGTTTGCTTAAGCTAGAATGAAGAGTTTTCTATACCAGCACAATGTACAACATCTAGTACATATTAGTGCAGCAGAATAATTAAGGCCGAAGGAAGGAAATCAAAGCAGTGTTTGCAGATGAAATTCATAAAGTACACCTCACTCTTCATAGGTGCAATAAGTGTGCACTGGATGTGTAGAGAATAGTGTCATATGCACAAGCACAAATTTAGGAGTGAGTTTACTGCAAAGTTTAGAACCTAGCTGTGGATTACTTAACTGCAAATAAGTAATTTCAGTGTAGAAAAATGCAAAGAGCTTTTTTGATGGAGTAAGGCAAAATAAATTGTGAAAATGTCAGATGCCATTGCACAGATACAAGAACAGAGGCAGTACTGCTCCAGAAAATTAAATATGCATATTTTTTTCATACTCCATTTGAATAGAGAGTTTTTTTGTACAGAAGGATGCTCTGAGGGATGTTCTTCTGTCCATGCACATTGGTTTGTGAAAACAAAAACATTTCATATGAACACATATTTTTAACATTTACTTCACTTCAGCTTTAAGCAAAAATGTTACATAACATCTACTGTTGAAATACCCTTAATATTTTTCTAACAAATATTTTGGATTTCTGAAAAAAAAAATTCAAATTTTATTTGAGATAAAATTTTAAGTGTGATAAATTCAGGCATTTCGGTTTTAAAATTGAGCATTTTAATTGACCAAGACTGAAGTGCTTCTGTAAGTGCAGATCCGCAAAGAAGGTTAAGATTGATTTTAGTCCCTAAAATGTTCAGCTAAGAAGAATATTCAGATCACAAACTTTTCTGTGTATCAGTGATATTCTACTTCCTAAAATAGTCTGCTCTTCAGAATTTTGCCATCAAAACACAAGGCTACTAAATGGAAGAGCACACATATGTTTAACAGAACTACAAATTTCTATTACAAACTCAGGAAACAGAAGGAAAGAGTGTTTCTTTTCTTTATAACTTAACATTTTTAAACCAGTCTCAGAGATATTTTTAGATGCAGAAGGGTATTGAAGCTAAAAGTCCAAGGACATATAATCTGCTTGGAATAACTTTAGTACTCATAGCCTACTATAAAACAAGGTAATGAGTAATACACGCCCATCTGTACTATGACAGTGACTGATTTATTTTTTTTTTCCAGACAACTCTACCTATATTTAACCTTGAATTTTAATTTATTAAACAACAAACAATTCCTGGCCCTGAAAAAAGTTGATAAAAATTCACCTAGATCACTCTAAAGTATGGAACTGTGTAAGATCAGTATGTGCCTAAAAGATTTATCTCCTTGTGCCAATGAAGACAAACGTAGCCTTTCTCATAAACTGACCAAGCTCTATGAAGTGTAGGTTTTTGGTTGGGTTTTTTGGGTTGTTTTTTTTAAATGTCCTCTAATTACCATCTTTAATACTTTCAGAATTACTAGGAAGGAGAAGAGATCTTATTTGTCTTCAGTGAGTTCTTTATAGTTATTAACCATGTTAAGAAAAGTAGTTACGTCATTCGATGTTTTTCCAAATCTGCCTTTCAACATCCTGAGGGAGAAGAGGAGCAGAAAAAGGACTCATTCTTCCCAGAAAATGAAGAAACACCAGTTCATGGCTGTTTCAAGTATCAGTCACCAATTCCAGCTCCATTAGAATACTTCAAAGGCTACAAAGCATGCAATAAAAAGACCCAGTGTATTTCCCTGTAGCAACCTTACTGCTTCGTGTCCATTCTTACTCCCTTTTCCAATACACCATCACTCTGCTCCAACACATTTACATCATATTCTATGCTACTATGTTATATTAAAAACTTGTCTTTCATACCTCTCATTGAAATTGAAGCATGCATGCACATTCTGACACGAGCAAGAGAGTGTTTGTAGAGGCAATCATCAGGTGTTGCCAACTACCAGGTGGGAGGCATGAGCTCCTGTTAAGCCCACCTGTGCCCTATTAGGGCTGGGCCCAACTGCACATGGGCAGAACTGGGGACCAATAAAAGGTGGGCCTTAAGAAGCCACCAGGGCTCACTCCCAATCAGCCTGAGGAAGAGGATAGTTGCCTCCAGAGCATTAGCACTGAGCTGGGCTAACTGAATGTAAAGGTGACGACTGGAGTGCTGTTTATACATTTTGGCAAGAACACCTACTGGACCTCGAAGCCCTGTGGCCCAAGAAAGGTTTGTCTGCAACAAGTGTTGAGAGACTTTACTTAGTAATTGCCCTGTTTAATTTCTTTAAGAACCTCCAAGTCTTGCAAAAAGTAAACAGCACAGATTTGAAAGGCAACAGCGTTGGTAATTCATTATCACAGTGAAAGTCTACGCACAAAACATGCAGAGAAAATGAAGAGAAAAAATAGGAAGAACATCAGTTTCAACATCTTCTTCAAAGGACAAAATTATCTTCTGAGATTTATATCTGAAACTAATTTCTTGAGTCAAGTGAAAACAAATAAAATATTATACCAAGTTTTAAAAAAAGAAAAGTGATAGGTTTTCTGTTGTTTGTTTTCCTTTTTCTTCTTTCCCCAAAAGCTACTGAGAGAAATGCATCTTTGACAAAACCATATGTGATACACATGACATCCAAAGTTTTAAATTGTCTGTCAGTTTTCCATGTCTAGTCTATATATCCTTCTACTGGTATTCCTGACAGGTAAATCCCCTGATGTGGGATTACATTTGACATGAATTTCTGACTGTACCCTGTCAGTGCCTGAAACTGTCATTCCAGAAGGACGTTAAAAAAAAACAACAATGCCCCTCTAATGTTTAGGGTTAAGCTGCAGGATGAAAAACCAATCATTATCAACACGTACTAGTAAAAACATATTAAACTTGATGTCATTATTTTTTCATTGAATTAAAAAGACCAACCAAGCAACTAAAAATAGCGTATGTGTTGTAATTCTACTAAAATTCAGCACCATGCTCATGTTTCAAATGATGTTCATGTCTTAATATGGAAGAGAGTACTGCCTTGCCTTACAAGTAGACCATATGTGATCTAATCAGAGGATGGCAAAGAAGTGATATACAGACTATCACATCTTTAGTCTTGCCTAACTGTAACTTTGTCCATGACTTGGGTAATTCAAAATGTGTCATTTAATTCACTGCTTTAGCTGACAAATTTGCAGAAAATTCCTTTTCAGTCTTTTTCACTCAGTAAGTAAATGTTTATATTTCTGTTTTCTGTCAGTGGACAGATGAAGTAGAAGGGAATTCTATTTTTGAAGCATTCCTCTGCTAAGTGGCATATTCCAGAGACAGGTCCAGAATCTTTAACTTCTTTTCCTTCGCCTCCACCTATAAGAACACCTATGAGAAATCCCATGCTTTTAAGGTATAGCAATTTACGGAAAATAAAGAAGGAAGTAGCAATATGAATGTAAATTAGGTTTTTCCACAGTTTACATGTTCTTTCATTTTTCTGTGCCTCATGTACTTTACATCTGGTACTTAGAATGTTTACTCTATTCCTGCATCTTTGAGAAAGTATTTCTATACAAGCATAGCAACCTCAGTCTCTTCAGGAAAACTTTTAGGGATGGAAAACACTATACCTGGATACTAAATATCACAGGTAGCTCCAGAATTCCTCTAGCTATCTAGCCACCACAGAGAGGACTGAACTACATAGAGGAGGCTACAAAACTTCTGATTATGAACAAATTGCTCCTAATTAATGTTAATTAGCAGCCTAGACCGCGTCTTGTGACTTCTTTCCTTCTAAAACAATCCTCAATGGAACAGATTGCTCTCTCACTGGTGTCATGGGAGGTCCAGGTATGTCTGGAGCAAGAAGCTCCAACCAGACAGGAAAAGGACATCCATTTGGTTTCAGTAAGACCACACAAGGAGTTTTAAAACAAACTACTCTAAAATGCCAGATATAGTTAGCTACTCAATAAAATATAAAAGGTGAAATATCAAAATTTTGTATTTGAAAAGTTTGGTCTGAACCAAAGATCCTCTCAACCACAATTTCACTGTATACTCATCAATAACACAAAAGAAATTCACACTTAATGATCTCTTCTACTTACATTGAATCACTCCTCTCCCTATATTAATGCATTAAACACATTAAAAGTTCAGGAACATCATATACCCCCTGGTTTTCATAGAAAAACTATTTTAACAGTTAGTATCCTGAGAATTCCCACATTTTCTTTTTTCTTTTTTCTTTTTTCTTTTTTTTTTTTTTTTTTTTTTTATTATACCAATTTTTTAACTTCCTTTTTTTTTTAAAAAAAAAACCCTTTATAAATTAAGGCATCCAGAGTCACAAGTGCTGAAATGTAACACAAATAAATCAGGACAGGTATATTAAGACATAACCCTTAATTATTGTTTTTTATAATATTAATTCTTCTAGAAAGGGCTTAGTAACAAGTGTTTATCAGTTAATCTCCAACACACAGAAAGTTATGTTATATAGTTCATTTCAAAAAATTATGTAATACTGAAAAGAAGGAAACAAGGAAAGTTATATAAAAGCAAAAAGTTGAATTTAAAAAAAATCTTAATTTAAAAAAAAACCTTAATTTTTTTTTTAAATCTCAGACTTAAAAGCCCATGTATATAAACAGTAGACTGGATTATGGCTGAAGTTTTTGTAAAGGGTTGATTGTTGTGGCAACACTTAAAGACACACAAAAACACCTAGATAATTCTATACAATTTAAAAGCAGGCAGACTACCTCAATAAATCCATGATTCTTTCCATTAAAGTATAATACTGGGGATCAACCCACGCGGCATAATTTAGTAAAGCAATAAATAAAACTACAGTTCTTTTTGAGGTGCATTTTTTCATTTGCAGAAATAAAAGCAATGAATGTCTCATGCTGAAACCAAACATAGGACACATCATATATCAACAGAAATATTACAACGTTCTAGTAATAATATTATTTCCAAGCTACTCACAATGACACAATTGCAGATACGTATTTTCTTAACACAGGTAGTATAAAGGCACAGAGAAATCATATACCAAAGTAATGTGTTTTATGAAGTTCCAATAAAAATATAGCATTGTAAAATCCTTAATTATGTGTAATTCTTAATAATGTCTCCCACTAACGTAGCTATGTAGCTACTGGTTTGGCAAACAGCAGAGGTAAATCCAGGGGCTCACGGCCATCCCAGCTGAAGTGCCTCTGTGTGGATGCAGGCAGCCTGGGCAACAAACAGGATGAATTAAGGGCCCCTGTGCTGCTGGAAAGCTGTGACATCCTGGCTATTTCTGAAACTTGGTGGGGTGATTCCCCTGACTGGACTGTAGGGATAGATGGGTTCAAGCTCTTTAGGAAGGACAGGCAGGGGAGGAGGTGTTACTCTCTACATCAGAGACCAACTGGAATCGACGGAGCTCCACCTGGGGAAGGATGACAAACTGATCAAGTGTATGTGGGTTAAGATTAAAGGGAAGAAGGGAGAAGGTGATGTTACCATAGAGGTCTCCTACAGGCCACCTGACCAGCAGAACCAAGCAGATGTGGCCCCCACAGGCAGATAGATGAAGCTTTGCATCCACAGACTCTGGTCCTTCTGGGTGATTTCAACCACCCTGACATCTGCTGGAAGGACAACACAGCCAAGGCATCAGCAATCCAGGATGTTCCTGGAATGCATAGATGATAACTTCCTCCTCCAAATGGTAGAGGAACCAACAAGAAAAGGTGCTATGCTGGACCTTGTTCTCAACAACAGGGAAGGGCTGGTGACCAACGTGAAGTTCAGGAACAACCTTGGCTGAAGTGATAACAAAGCATTTGAATTGAGGATCTTCAGGGCATCCAGGAAGATGTATTCCAAACTTACAACCCTGGACTTTAGGTGTGCAGACTTTGATCGTTTCAAGGATCTGCTGGCCAAAGTACCAGGGGACAAAGCCCTAGAGAGAAGAAGGGCCCAGGACAGCTGGTCAGTATTCCAGGATCACCTTCTCCATGTCCAGAAGAAGGAGACCTGCCTGGATGCACAAGGAGCTCCTGGACACACTATTGCACAAAAAGAACCTCTACAAGGAATGGAGAAAAGGACAGCTGGAATGGGAGGCATATAAGGAAGCTGTCTGAGCAGCAAGAGACCTGGTTAGAAAAGCCAAAGCTCAGTTAGAACTAAGTCTAGGCAGGGAGATCAAGGGGAATAGCAAAAATTTCTATAGGTATATTAATAGCAAAAGGAAGATTAGGGAAGGTGTGGGCCCCCTTAGAAAGGAAACAGGTGAATCAGTGACAAGTGATATGGAAAAGACTGAGGTTCTCAATAACTTCTATACCTCTGTCTTCACTGTCAAGGGCTCCAGCCACACTCCTGAAGTCACAGAAGACAATGGCAAGGGTTGGAAGGAAGAATTGCCCATTGCAAGTGAAGATCAGGTTCATGACCACCTGAAGAACCTGAAAGTGCA
Source organism: Florisuga fusca (assembly GCA_038090715.1). Taxonomy (NCBI): domain Eukaryota; kingdom Metazoa; phylum Chordata; class Aves; order Apodiformes; family Trochilidae; genus Florisuga; species Florisuga fusca. The sequence continues at coordinate 4,897,980 of JAAWXA010000042.1, forward strand.
CAGGTCCATGGGACCCAATGGGATACAGTGCAGTGAAGTCCCCACTCTCTGGAAAAGGGGAAACATAATCCCCATTTTCAAAAAGGGAAAGAAGGAAGATCCAGGGAACTGGATCAGGTGAGACCTAGTCAGTCTCACCTCTGTGCCCTGTAAGATCATGGGGCAGATCCTCCTGGAGGCACTGCTGGAGCAGAAAAATAATGAAGAGATGATTTGGTATAATCAATACAGCTTCACCAAGGGTGAAGCTTGACATATCTGACATATCTGACAAATCTTGTGATCTTCTATAAAAGGTCACAGCATCAATAGACAAGGGAAGAGCAACCGACATCATTTACCTGGACTTGAGCAAAGCCTTTGACACTGTCCCACACAACATCCTGGTCTTCAAGCTGGTAAAATATGGGTTTGATGGATGGACCACTCAGTGGATTGTCAATGGGTCCGTGTCCAAGTGGAAGACAGTGACAAGTGGAGTCCCTCAAGGATCAGTATTGGGACTGGTCCTGTTTAACATTTTTACTGGCGACGTGGATGGTGCCATTGAGTGCACCCTCAGAAAGTTCACTATTGACACCAATCTGTGTGGTGCAGCTGACATGCTGGAGGGAAGGGATGCCATCCAGAGGGACCTTGACAGGCTGGAGAGGTGGGGCCATTCCAACCTCATGAAGTTCAACAAGACCAAGTGCAGGGTCCTGCATCTGGGTCGAGATAATCCCAAGTATCACTACAGGCTGGGCAGTGACTGCCTTGAGAGCAGCCCTGAGGAAAAGGACTTGGGAGTGATGGTGGATGAGAAGTTCAGCATGAGCCATCAGTGTACACTTGCAGCCCAGAAAGCCAACCAGATCCTGGGCTGCATCAAGAGAAGCGTGGCCAGCAGGTCCAGGGAAGTGTTTCTCCCCCTCTACTCTGCTCTTGTGAGACCCCACCTGGAGTGCTGTGTCCAGTTCTGGAGTCCCTGTTATAAAAAAGAAATGGATGTGCTGGAGCACATAAGGGATCAGAGAGCTGGAGCACCTCACCTATGAAGACAGACTGAGAGAGCTGGGGTCATTCAGTCTGGAGAGGAGAAGGCTCTGAGGAGACCTTATTGTAGCCTTCCAGTATCTGAAGGGGGCTACAAGAAAGCTGGTGAGGGATTCTTCAGGATCTCAGATAGTTGTAGGACTTAGGGAATGGACTCAGACTAGAGGAGGGGATATTTATATTAGATATTAGGAAGAAGTTCTTCACCATGAGGGTGGTGAAATACTGGAATAGGTTGCCCAGAGAGGTGGTGGAAGCCCCATCCTTGGAAGTTTTTAAGGCCAGGCTGGACAGGGCTCTGAGCAACCTGATCTAGTGAGAGGTGTCCCTGCCCACGGCGGGGAGGTTGGAACTAGATAACCTGAAAGGCCCCTTCCAACCTTGAAAATTCTATGATTCTATGTACTTAATAGTTATCACCAACCAGCAAATAATATTGACTTGGGAGAGAAAGCACAGCTTAGTCTGAAAAAGCCCCCAAACATTAGCTACAATGAAATCCTGCCCCTGAGCATCCTGTCTTGGCATGTCTGTAATGAAATGAAAGCAAGGTAGTTTCGGCATAGCCACGAGTTTCACCTAGTCTTTTAGGAATAAAAATTGGTGTTTGGAAGGAATCTCTCCACCTAAACAACAAGAATAATTTCCTCCCACTCCATGGTGGTAGACCTTAATGTAAGGTGCAATTTACTTCCAGTAGTTCCTGCCCGATCATTTGTGATGGGAACTCAGCAGATCCCGCCCTGGGTACTGCTAGACTCTGGCTTATTGCATTCCAGGAACAGATGCTGACAACAAAAGGTTGGAAAAACTCATATCCAAATCACAGTAAATTGGTAACCTACAGCTGGATTGTACTATAACAGCACAGTCACTCATTCCAGATGTTTCACACAATCCACAAACTAGTACATTTGCTAGACTTAACACTCATGGCCAGCTCTCAAAGCTCAGTTTTCAGAGCTGCCAATTCCTCCAGCAGATCTGAATTGTTGAAGAAGATCTTCTATCAATCCAGGAACTGCCAAGTTGGGAGCAGAATTGTTTGAGAAGGAAAAAGAAGTTCCTAGTAACTGCCAGGGAAGGAAGCTGAGCACCCAGCATCTTTCCCAAACCATCCACCTGAGTGCTTATGCAGCAGAGAAGCTACACAGGCTCTCTTACCTGCAGCTTCTAGTGCAGTCTAACTACACTTGACCAAGAGCTCAGTTTGGTGAAGACCTGCCTAAGAAATGAGGAAGTCAGCTTTTTACAGCAGGGGATTTCCCAGCCAACCAGGAGGTATTTCTACCAAGTGACAAAAGTTACTTTCCTTGGGAGGAGAAAAAAATGAACTAAATAATTTGACATATGACAAACACTCCACACAGGAGCAGGCTGGTGGCACCACTTCAGCAAGAGACAAAATGTCATTATTTGGATCTTTGCTAAGTATCATCCTCACTTTCAGATATCACCAATAGGAAACAATGGCATTTACAGTCCTGCAAAACAATCTGCTTAGATACATACAATTGTCTTCAAGTGTTTGAAATGTTTGCTTTTACAGTAATATAGTGGAAAAATATCACTGCTTCCTTTGTAAAATGGCTACTGGCCCTTCAAAGACGGGACATTTAACCTAATTTTTTAGTATTTTACTCCAAATAGCCTCTCAGTCAGGACTTCTTTTTTCACTTGTCCCATCAAAATATCCAAAGTTGCCTGAAATCTGGCATTTAGTACATAAAAACTTAAATCAAAACAAAAGAGAAAAGGAAACAGAAGAAAAATTTGTCCAGTCACACACCAATATCGTAAGTAATCCAAAGTCCCACAGTTTGAAATACCAAAGGGTAACTTATAAGATGATGTAATTTCTTGTAGGATCCTCAAAATATGTACAGCAAACTAAACACTCTGTGTACAGTAGGTTTGTATTCTTTTTACTCAAGCAGGACTCTGGGTATATTATATTATTTCAAACCAACTGCTTTTGACCTAATCCAGTAAATTGTCCAGTCCAAGTGATAAATTATTGATAGACACATTATTGATACAAACATGACTTTCCACCATGGGAGAAGATGAGAGAAGTAACAGATAGTAATAATATTTTATATATTTACTAGAAGATAACAAGGAACAAGGAGAGGCTCTTTCTTCTTAATTTTTAATGGTAAAAAATATTACAGCCTTTAGACACCACATGGAGTATCTTTTTCTAGCAATCATTGCCTCCAGCTCAGTGATCAATATAGAAACTCTGTGTGTGACAATTTACAAAAATAAATTCATAGAACTTTGGAAATAAAACAAAATCACAGTTTCAGCACATTTTGCAGTTTTGTTCCACAGAAGGGATATAACTTTGGCAGAATAGCTTCAAGAAACCAGTTAAATCACAAAGCTGTGAAAAAATCATCTTACCTCCCTACAGATTCTTGCTTCAGAGAGAGATGGGAGTATATACCTTCCAGTTTTTCATTTTTTAAAAAATATCTAAAAGATTCATTATGTAATTGTCACTATGTGGATTTTAGAAGATGTTCTTTTTTATTATTAGATACTACTATCCTGAAGAACTGTAAAGAATTTACTGTCTTCCAGTATATACATCAAATTAAATTGAGCTACATGAATTGTTTTTATTTCAACTGACAGTATCAATTTTAATTTTCCAATAAGAGAAGAAACCTGTATCTGATGAGAGACATACAGAATAAACATGTGCTTCTGCCAGCTGTTCTTTTGCTAATGAGTGTTTTTTCTCTTTCTTACTCTGCTTATGTCCCAATATACATGGACAGTTTTGTCTGATTATTCATGGCTGCTTGCCTTTCTAATATAATGTCCTTTCTTTTCCAGTGAGTATGAACATCTATGCTGAGACTTTTCAGCACGCTATGTCTATTCAATTTTTATTACTCACATTTTTTGACAAATAAAACTGGAGGCAAGTTATTCTGATATGACAGAAAAAGACAAATCTGCTAAAAATGTACAATGTGCAGATGAGTGATAATTCACATACTCTAATTAATTACACTAATTAAACTTGAAATTAATTGGATATTTTTGTCTTGTTCTTTAAAGATTTCTTTTTTCTTTACAAGCAAAAACAACAAATCTGACCATTCCTTGTTTTAGGACACCATTTCATATCTGTGCCATAGAATGTGCCAGAGTTTTCTTTGCTGTAGACAATGGAACACTGGTGAGGAAGTTCCCATAATATTCATTTGTGTTTGGCCTGTCTTCCTTTACTGAAATGAACATTGCTTACAGATACATCAGAGGAACTAAGCAGTTTGTGAATAAATCCATATTCATGTTTTATAGCATTTGAATTGATTATTAAGTACTAAGCGATGAGGATGGAGAATGAAAACAAGCCTAAAGCCTCCACTTCACAGCTTCAGACCTTCAATGGTGAGCACCAGGAGCTCTCACTGAGGTCAGCTGAGCTACAGCTCAAGGTTTGCTTCTGAACTCCATGTCAGGAATATTTGCATTCAAATGCTCTTTCTTATTCTTAGGGTCCATGAGAAAGACATCAAGAAACACAAAGCCTCCAATATTTGGCTGGGAATTATTCAGCTATCAAATAATTTTTTTTTAATTTGTCAATCAGGAGAAACACTTCTTCCTGAAATTCTCTAAGCGTTTCTTGTATGCACTGCAAAAGTATTCAGATAGTGTTCATGTGAGCCTTCCCACACAAACTCAGGTTTGAAATGTTCATTGGTGAGAAGTATCTTAAAGACATTGTGAAACCACCCATTGGAAAGTAAGGCAACTGGTCCATAAGAGTAGATACCAAGTTGAAGACTGAATGCAACAGAAAGCAATCTGTTGAACTGTGCTACAGCAACATAACAGAGACTGCCTAATCCAGGGAGAAAACAACAAAATAAAACAACAGTTCTGTTTAAACATACAGGGAAAAAAAAAAAAAAGGTTTTTACTGTAATGGTGATCCAACGCTGGAACAATTTGCTGAGCTTGAGGCTTCTCAATACCTGAAGATCCTCAAAACTCAGCAGTACATGATTCTCGGTAACCCACTCTGTCTGACTCTGCTTTAAGCAGGGAGATTGGACAAGATGGCCACCGGGTGTTCCTTCTGTCCTCAACCATTCCATTGGATTTTTGATACCAAGTTCAAAATTAATTTTTTTTTACCATAACCATCCTTAATTTTATGGGGAAAAAAAATGGTAAGAAACAAACAGGTGATCAAAGAATGTAGAAACTAACTCTTAAAAATGGGGTATCAAGTTTACAGAAAAGCAAAAATTACCAGTTTTACAGATGCTTTGATTTTCTATAGGACTTTTTAATAGTAAACCAGATGCAAGATAAGGAAATAAAGATCCAATTTTATACAGAAGTAAATAAAACTCACCTTCAATGTTATGATCTACTTGAAACATGAAAGAATTACTGCAGCCAATATATTTCATTTATCAGTGGGGGAATACACCAAAACACACAAAGTGCTCAAATTATAGCACTATTCTATTCTACTAAATAGTTACTAAAGTTACTATTCTATTCTAAAATGGAGCAATCTACAATGCTGAAAGGCTCATCACAGTAAAGGACGATACATTACAACACTTACTAGGTCAGTTTTGATGAACTAAATGGGCAAAGGCATAGAAAAATGCTGCAGATCTATTTACAGTCTTGCAGCTGTGATGAGGGATCAGAGTAACAACAACAATATTTTAAAGACTGGAATCTTCCCTAACAGTCTTAGGGACTAGTTAGGCTCATCTTAGACTAGCCTTAGGCTGCCTTACTTTATGAATTTTTTGTTAATGATGGGCATACTAGAAAATCAGAATGATACAGCCATCCCAACTGTTTTCCCATGCAAGTTGCTTCCATGAACTCAGGTTACATGACTTCAATTATCCTTTTGTGTTTAAGACAGCATAAAAAAAAAAAAATCCTTGGAATTCTCCCTGCCTAATTTGTAGTCTATGCAACATGAACTTCTACATTTAACACAGTAAGACAGGAATTACATCAGACTGTTCAAGTCCAAGCATACGGTCAGCAAAACTGACAATAGCATCAATATGTTTTTACAATGTGATCAACATTATGTAATCAGTGTGTTTTCCTATGAGACTGACTTATCTGCAAGATACATCTGCCAGGAAATATCAATTTAAGACCCAGAAATACAGTAAACATTCAACTCATGTAGACACCATTTTTAAAAGTGACATTATGAAACATTTTCCAAGGCAGAAACTCAGGTTTACACAAAATATTAATGAACAAAGGCACATATAGTCTGAAGCTCTATCTTTCCCTGTACTAACTAAAATTTTGTTTATTTCAGCATTCGTTGGTGGTGAACTCTGTCACATAACTCCTCATACCATAAAAATGAACTGACAAGACTAGCATCATCTACTGATACACTCCCATTTTGTGTGGCATTTGACATGGCTTGCCTCTGCTTTAGTGCCTTCCTGTTTCTAGTGGGATAAGAGGGGCCTAAGGCTTTTTTTTTGTTTGTTAGTATCATGTCAGTAGAAGTGGAGAAGAAAGATTCAAGCAGCTTTTGGAGTAGAAGAGTGCTCCTAAAATTATCAGTGTTTTAAATTAAACAATTCCCAATTCCCACATTCACACGTTTACTTTTTATCTGAAGCTCACTGAAGAAATACCTAAGATAATTATATAGTGATTATTAGCTTTACAAAATGAAAAATAAAGCTTTAATGATTCTTTCAGAAAACTACAACTAAAGGAGCACCACACAAATTAAGCAAGCTAATTTCAAGTTGATAGTTGAAACTTTATTAAGAGAGTTAATTCTGAATGAAGAGTAGATTCCTAATGAGAAATCTTAAATGGGGAGCAGAAAGACAGAAGGGCATACACTCTTCCCAATTCTCAACTTAGATCCCATTTCCCAAACATAACATATCCACTGACACTGTGGTTCCCAGACCATGGCACTGAGTGCCACATCCAATCTCTTGATAGAATCAAAGAATCATATAATCATAGAATTGGCTGGGTTGGAAGGGACCTCTGAGATCATCAAGTCCAACCCTTGATCCACTACCGCTGCGGTTCCCAGACCATGGCACTGAGTGCCACATCCAGTCTCTTCTTACAAAGCTCCAGGGACAGAGAATCCACCACTTCCCTGGGCAGCCCATTCCACTGCCTGATCACCCTCTCTGTAAAGAATTTCTTCCTAATATCTAACCTAAACCTCCCCTGGCAGAGCTTAAGTCCATGCCCTCTTGTCTTACTGGGAGCTGCCTGGGAGAAGAGACCGACCCCTTCCTGGCTACACCCTCCTTTCAGGGAGTTGTAGAGAGTGATGAGGTCTCCCCTGAGCCTCCTCTTCTCCAGGCTGAACAGCCCCAGCTCCCTCAGCCCTTCCTCACAGGACTTGTGCTGGAGTCCCTTCACAGCCTCCTTGCTCTTCTCTGGACCTGCTCCAGCACCTCAATCTCCTTCCTGAACTGAGAGGCCCAGAACTGGACACAGTACTCGAGGTGTGGCCTCATCAGCGCTGAGTACAGGGGCAGAATCACTTCTCTGGACCTGCTGGCCACGCTGTTCCTGATACAGGCCAGGATGCCATTGGCCTTCTTGGCCACCTGGGCACACTGCTGGCTCATGTTCAGCTTCCTGTCAATCCAGACTCCCAGGTCCCTTTCTGCCTGGCTGCTCTCCAGCCACTCTGTGCCCAGCCTGGAGCTCCCCATGGGGTTGCTATGAAGGGTATAGATCTTAATGATTAAGAAGGGTAAAAGAGTTGAGATTCTGAAGCAGTTTAAGCTGATATTAATTGATCCAGAAAACTTCAATTGGCAAGTATGGCTTAGAACTACAAAAGAAATGCATGAGGTGAGAGTGTGTAGCCATTTCTATGAAGAAAGCAAATCAAAGTGAACCCCAAAACCTCAAAATTTTCCTTGCTAGGAAAAATCCTAAGCGTCTCCCACTGTTTATCAAATCTCTATTGTACACACAAAAATTCAGGCTTATTTACCATTGCTTTATGAAATCCTGATTTATGCTATAAACAGTATCTCTGTCTAACGTAAGATATAGTCTGATTCAATTAGGGAGGCAGCAAGGAGGCAGAAGGAAAGAGAGTCACAGATGAAAATTATGGATCTGTCAAACATTGATAGGGACAAAAGGGATAGATTCAGTTTCCAATTCCTAATTAAACACACTCCATGAAGAGTAAGATGTAGATCGAGAATTTCTGCGCAAGTATAGTTTACAACTGCAGAGAGAAGACAACTATTTCTTAAAAATATCCACATTGAAGCATCATCAGCACAAGCAGTGGAGATGAATATATAGTTCTAGTACATATATAATCATCCTTCATATCCTATTTAGATGACAGAACACTGGATCAAACTGAACACCTTCCTGTGAGCCTGGAAACATACAGGTGACTTGGATCTGGGTTTGTCAGTACAATTTATAGTCAGGAAGCGATAGGGGGAGAAGAATTCAAAGCCAGCATATGATACAGATGCATTAATTACTTCACCTGTAGTGTAGTTTGCACTGTTTTTATCTTACAGCCATCATGAATCTTCATTGCTAATTCTTCACCTTCACTCTTAATGTACACCCTTATACTGAAAGGACTCACACTTTGGAGTTAGTGTGACTAGATTGGAATGGACTGTTGGGTCAGACATTCTCTCAATGACATTATAAACATTGACCAAGCCTGTCACCTTCCAAATCTGTTACTTAGTCACTAAGAGCTAAGTGCTCTAATGAAGCATGAAAAAGTTCTTGCTTAAATGAAATCAAGTCTGAGAAGTGAAGAGTGGGAAGCATTGTATTTGGATCACCTTTTCTGACAACAACTACCACTCCACCTCTGTGAGACTGAACTTTCAAGATCTGTCTGGTAGTGCTATTAGCACCCTACTAATACTGTTCATCTTGTTAAAACATGTTATCTTCTTTCAGTTCAAAGAAACAAACTCACAGTAATTTATTTTTATATTTGTTTGGTTGCTCTGAATCTAAATAGTTCTACACCATATTTCACAGCTGCTGTTAACCCTGTTTTGACTTCCATACACAGAATTTTGACATAACCTTCTCTATGAAGTCACCAAACTGGACATGGTGGCCATGTAAAATCTGTCAGGGGGAGAGTCATGACATATATGAAATACATTAGCTATTATAATTTTTATCCCTTTTATAGGATTTGGTAAGATAACAGGTATCCTGAGTCTCTTAAAGTATTCCTTACCTGCTTTCCTACATGCCACTGTACATCACCCTTTAAAATTTTTACATAGAAAATTAGATTTCAAGGGTTGTTGAATCTCCAAGGTAAAATTATTAGGGATAGGAAGAAATATTAAACAACATAAATAATAACTTGTGGCACAGGTGGAATGCATTAGAGAAAAAGAACCTAGTAGGAAGTGATGGAACCCATGTACCTGTCAGAAAGTCCTCAGCATTGTGGATTATGAAATTGCATATTGCAGAGCATCTCCTATGTAACATTTTGCTTCCAGCCAGCATAGCACAGCTTGTAGATAATTAAATATTTAATGTTTATGCTCTATAGGGCTTCAGAATCCATGCACATATTATGTCAAAATGTATTAATTTCAGAATGTAACAGAAGAACCATGTTGTAATTTGTGTCATTTCAGTGTTTCAAGTAAATTGGAATTCTTCTCTTACATAAAAACCCCGGTTGTTTCAATTAAAAAAAAACAACTAAACAAAACTGCACTGCTATGTCACCTCTTAGACACATTCTAGCCATGATAATCTATGTTCCATTGTTGACAGATTTAGTGCTTCTAAACTACAATGAAAATCAAACTATAGATTAAACATGCAGGAAGAAAGAAAACAGAGCACTTGATAATTCATACCAAATGGAATGAGAATCAGAACTAATTCAGTGTTAGATAAATAAATTTAAGCTGCATTCCAGTGCTTAAATCTTCTCAGCATTCCCTATGGAGTCAAAACTACCAGGCAGTTTCACACAACACATTCTGCCTCCCGCTCTGTCTTCAAGCTGGTGAGGTCACACTTGGAGTGCCATGGTCAGTTTTGGGTCCCTCAACACAAGAAGGAAATCAAGGTGCTGGAGCAAGTCCAGAGAAGGGCAATGAAGCTGGTGAAGGGTCGTTCTAAGGAGCAGCTGAGGGAACTGGGGCTGTGTAGTCTGAGAAAAGGTCTGAGTTATTGGTCTCTGCAACTACCTGAAAGTAGTCTGTAGTGAGGTAGGGGTCAGTTTCTTTTTTTGACATCATTTGAAATTCAGACTAGAAGTGTCAACCACCCATTGGATTTGCTGCTATTAAACTGAGGTTTTGATCTAATGGTGACAGCCATAGAGTGCACAGCAGAGTCTGGTGACTGTTCTTCTCTGCAGCCAAAGACGCTCCTGTGGAAGTAAGTCTGTTGTGCTATTGGGAATGAACAGATGACTAAAATACTACTAGATTTGAGGAGGAACACAGTGTACATTTCCTGATGCAAGTGAAAAAGACAGACAGAAACAGGCTCTAATTAAATATGTTCATAGCTGAATAGATGTTTCCACAGTAACTCTGATCAGAGACAAAAACAGTGGATTCACATACACAAACATAAATGGCCTTGAAAAAACCTTCGCACAAGTAGAAACAGAACAGAGAACAAGAGGATTCCAGACAAGCAAAAAGCCTCAGGTAAAATGCTACTGGTCTTGATTTTGAACACCACTGTGTTTCTTCAGTTCACTGCTATCTAAAAAACTTGATATGCTAAAAAAGCTATCTTGCAGGAACTGAAGAACAAATTTTCATATCTTTATGCACTTTGGGGTTTTTTCTGTTATTTGCTTTCAAATTCTCTTGTTAAAATAAGAAAGGCTCACAATTAGAAGCAAAATGGTTCAACTGCTTCCTGTTATATGTTTTGTGTGGTATATTGTGGTATATTATTAGAATAATAATTTGGACAAACTACACATTGCTTTAATTTAATACACAACAGGGAAAAAATAAAGAAGTTTTTTGCTGAAATAGACAATTTGCATACCCATGATCATGCAGAATGGACACTGTCTACAGTTGTGCAAATGTACCATATCTGTACGTTAAGACAGAGAGGGAAAAATAAAACTTCATTAAGCCACCAAATCTAAGACATGCTACCCGCCAGTTTTCTTCCCACTGCACCAACCCCCTCCCAAGGGAGAATTTTTCTGAGATGGTCCTCCTCAGCAAAAAGCTTTCTGCTTTAATAATAATTTAACATGCTATTCTTTCTACTTGTTCACTGATACTAGCAGGGCATTATTTGATTCTTTAAATTTTAATGTATTAATGTAGGTTTAGAGGACGAGCACAGTGTGATTTAATTTTAGAAAACATAGAATTATAGTTTTCAGGGTTGGATAGGACCATTAAGAACATCTGACATCACTGAGTTTTCTAGTTTAAAACTATCAGAAGAAGGAAATAAAAAGTATTTTCTCATATACCAATTGGAAGCTAAACAAAAAAAGCAAACCCAAGAATAATGTATGCATATTTTTATTTCACAAAGGCATTTTTATTTCATTTTCTGACCTCCTGATAAAAGATTTAGTGCTACCACTCTTCTAAGTGGTATGTTTCAAGAGGATAGCAAACATTCTACATTCTAAGTGAAAGCTTAATTTTCAGAACTCTAGACTTCAGCAGAAACATCTTCAACTCCCTAGTTTTACATGGCTAAAAAAAAAAATCCTGAAGAAATATAATCTTAGTGTCTTAATGGAGAACTCTTGGAATTATTACCTCACTAATTATCACAATGAGAAGGCACAAGAAAAAGGCTGCCAAATCCGGAAGCTGTTTTAAAATTTCTTTAGGTTATTTTCACTGGACTCTTGTACAACAGGTAGCATTGTTACAAACCCACAATTCATTTTTAGTATTTTTTATTTTTAGTTTTGAAGTTCAACTTCCATAATAAGATATTAGGGTCTTATTAACCTATTACTTTCAATGGCAACATGCACAATATTGTCAAAATATAAAAAAACTTCAGCATAAAAATCAGAATTTGCAACTCCTGACATATCCATGATGAACTACAGGAAAACTAACAGCAATTTGCTTTTTTATAAAAAAAAATATCCTCCTAACTTCATCGCTTAAGGATTTGTATAACTAGAGCCTGAACAGTAAGAATAACTCCTTGCACCAAGACACTACACAAAATTTTTCTGGTGGTATATTCAATTGAGTACAAATTTCTACAACAAACATTTCAAAAAAAAAATTTAAAAGTAAAAAAATCAGTAGAATTTAAGTTAGGAGTTCAAACCTTTTACATTCTTTGATTTGCAAACATTAGATTCATGTAAGGATAAATTCAGACAATAATCTATCCTGCTTTTATACATAAACAAAAGCTTAAAACATAAAATTTCTCTCCCTTCCATTTCTCTTCCTTCTATATCTGCTGTATCATTATCCAAAGCAGTTTATTTCATGTAAAGGTATATACATACATACAGATAATATATATATACACATATATATATATTGTAATAAAGCTAAGTAATGGGATTGTATAACTTTAAGATGATAGAGAACTTCTGAGGGCATGGCACATCTTCAAAGATAAGACAGTACCAAACTGTACAATCCACATCAGCCCCAAATCAGACATTTGAGTGCTCGAACTATTTCCAGGGAACTAGATATTGAATATTGAGCAAATGTTTTTCTAGAAGAAAAAGGGTTCAAAAACAGTGGTCAGGTTAAGAAAGATAAAGTTCTGATAGAATTAAATTTGGTCGGGACATCAGGGGCAACAAGAAAAGCTTCTATAGGCATGTCGGTGAAAAAATGGAAGTTGATGGAAAAAGTGAGCCCTCTCCAGAAAGAAATAGGTGTGCTTAGCTGGTATATGGAGGAGGCTGAGGTACTGTGACTTTTTTGCCTCAGTCTTCACTTGGAAGTGCTCAAGCCACACTGCCCAAGTCACAGAAGGCAAAGGAAGGGAAGGGAAGAATGAAGGTCTACACATGGTAGGGTAGATCGGGGTAGATCAGGTTCAAGGCTATCTAAGGAACTTGAAGGTGAACAAATCCATGCTACCTGGTGAGATACATCCGTGGGTCCTGACATAACTGGCAGATGAAGTTGCTTAGCCACTATCCATCACATCTGAAAAATTATGGCAGTCTGGTGAAGTTTCCACTGACAGAAAAAGGGGAAACAGAACCCCCATTTTCAAAAAGGGAAAAATGGAAGACACGGTGAACTAGAGGCCAGTCAGTCTCACCTGTGTGCCTGGCAAGATCATGGAACAGATCCTCCTGGAAACTATGCTAGGGCACATGGAAAAGGGAAAAGGAGGTGATTGGTGACAGCCAACATTAAGGAATGGCACACTGTGTCTGACACATTTGGTGGCTTTCTGCAGCAGGGTACAGCATTGGTGGATAACAGAAGAGCAACTGATGTCACCTGTCGGGACTTGTGCAAAGAATTTCACACTCTCCCACACAACAGTCTGATCTTTTAATTGGAGGGACGTGGGACTGGTGGATGGACCACTCCGTGGATAAGGAACTGGCTGGATGGTTGCACTCAAGGAGTTGTGGTCAACAGCTCAATGTCCAAGTGGAGATCAGTGATGGGTGGCATTCCTCAGGGGTCCATACTGGGACTGGTGCTGTGCAACATCTTTGTTGGTAACATGGACAGAGAGATCGAGTGCAGTTTCAGCAAGTTCATTGATTACACCAAGCTGTGTAGTGTGGTTGACATGCTGGAAGGAAGGAATGCCATCCAGAGGGACCCTGACAGGCTTAAGAGGTCCACACAAACAGAATGGAATTCAGCAAGAACAATTGCAAGGTCCTGCACTTGGGCTGGGGCAATCCCAAACAAGAATATGTGCTGGGCAGAGAATGGACTGAAAACAACCCTGAGGAGAAGAACTTCAGGATGATGGTTGATTAGAAGCTCAACATGAGCCAACAATGTGAACCTGCTTCCCAGAAAGCCAACTGTATCCTGAGCTGCATCAAAAGAAGTGTGGCCAGCAGACTGTGGTAGGTGACTCTCCCCTTTACTCTGCTCTTGCGAGACTCCACCTGTAGTACTGTGTCCAATTCTGGAGTCCCAAACATAATAAGGACATGGAGCTGTTGGAGTGAGTTCAGGAGGGCCACAGAGATGATCAGAGGGCTGAAGCATCTCTTGCATGAAGCCAGGCTGAGAGTTGGGCTGGTTCAGCCTGGACAAGAGGACGCTCCAGGGAGATCTTATAGGAGCCTTCCAATACCTGAAGGAGGTCTAAAGAAGAGATGGGGATGGACTTTTCTACAAGGACATAGAGTGACAGAATGAGGAGGAACTGTTATAAGGTGACAGAGGGTAGACTGAGATTAGCTATTAGGATGCAGTTCTTTCCTGTGAGGGTGGTGAGATGTTGGAACAGGTTGTCCTCTCGCTGGAAAAGTTCCAAGTTGGGTTGGATGAGGCTTTGAGCAACCTGGTCTAGTGGAAGGTGTTCCTGCCCATGGCAGAGGGTCTGTAATTTGACGATCTTCACAGTCTCTTCCAATCCAAAACATTCTATGATTCTAAGAAAATCACTTGAAACTAATTATCAGTAAAGAAAACCCCAAATAGTTCATTCTTTTCAGAAATACACTGGTAGCGTAAGCATATGATTACATGGCTTTAACTTATTTTGACATTAAAAATCTGATTTTATATTAATTTGACATTTGACTAATTTGATATTAAACAACTAGTTTGAAATATTAAAAGAGGTGGTATTAGAAAAAACCCCAAAAAACAGAAAACAAACAAACAAAAAAAAACCCAACAGTTCCACAACAGAACAAGAAAAGAAACAGACGGGTTCATCCTGATACTTTTCTTTTTCTAATGACATTCTCTTCTGTGTAGAAGACAACAATATCTTTCTAAATTCACTGCCACCAGCACATAGCCTGGTGTCAAAATTGGACATGTTTTAGACCAACATAATGAAACAAGATAGCACTACTGGATGGTGAAAAGAAATGACACTTCATCAAGATTTTGAATCACAAGCTCAACAAAAAGACTGGCAAATAAGTGGCGTGATCAATAAATCATGCAAAAGGGAAGTTGAAAATTAGTTATGGGTAATTTGTCTTCCCCAGGGAAGGACATAAGAAGTTCTGTCCACAAGTTATAAGGTCACTTGTAAGGTTGACAGAACACAGCTAGAGATTCTTTTTGGCTTAGTGGTAAAAAGATCAGAAAGAAAAAAAAATATATATATATATAAGCTTTTAAAATGTAATATTGCAAATTTATAACTGAACAATAACACCTAAGAACTTTCATTTTAATAGTACATTAAATATAGTTAAATCAGCATGGAGCATTGTTAAATTCATCTAAGCTAATGAAAGCAATGACACAAAGAGAGCATTAGCACACGGAAATACTGAGGGTAGTTTGAGGTATTACTTGTTGAGGCAGAAGTATGACAATGGCAGAACATCTCACCACCTCACCATCCAGTAGTTCACAAGTAGTTCACTCAACATCTCTCTGGCAACATCCACCTGCTCCATGGCAACACTGCTCCTTAATGTATTGCTCAGACTTCAGTAACCAGCCCCACAGGAGACAGCAGAGAAGCACAAGGTTGCTCCACAACCAAGATGAGAGCAGCTATAATGATTTTCCTGCTACTTCCTGGAAATCATCTCATAACAGACCTTCTCCAAAGCAGTAACTCAGGCTTGACAATCTTCCTCTCTGACACAAGGCAGTCTGCAACCAGCAACCCACAAAAACTGCCTGCACACAACTGCATGCCAGTTACCTTTCAAGAACATGCAAACTGAGCATTTGTGGGACACAGGAGGTCTGTTTTCTTTTAATAAGTATAAAATAAAAGAAAAAAGCACCAGTGATTTCATTCCAAATTAGTTTCTCACATGGGCTCTTCATCACCAGCCATTAGGGTTTTTATTTATATTAGTTATTTAATACTTCGTGACATTTGCAGATACTACAGATACTGCTTTTCTTATGCAAAGATCTTTTGAACCAAAACATAAGAAGTTTTATCTGCACTGGAGTATATATACTATGTGCCAGAAGCATGGGGTTTTTGTTTAAATGAGCATTCAGCATTGTATAATTTAAAGGGACCTGGAGCTAACCTTGTCACACAGCTGTTGATGTGGGTTGAAAGCAATACATCAACAATTTGAGTTAGAAAAGCACACAATCATGTTGAGATACGAATCAGTAATGTATAATATCCCTCTGCTTATTTCTTTATTGTCAGCTACTTCTGTGCTCAGTTTCAAAATTAATAAAATGTATCTATTCAGAAACTTTTTTACTTTCCAGAAAAGCCTTGGTAATGACATAAAATACATAAAATAACCAAAATATCAAAATTGACTTAATTGTGAAAATCCTTCCTTCTAAACTAGGCAATTTTCCATCTCTGGAGTAGGTCACGTTCTCATTCCACAAACAACAAAGAGAGGCTGAATACTTCATGAAGCTGTTGTTTCTATTTATACATATGCCCATGGGACTTGCTTTAAGCATAAGTGAAGCACAATGGGATGGCAGTAGCAGGGTTTCTGCATGAGGCAGAATCTAGTGCTCCCCTGTCCCCAGTCTGTTGAAAATACACTTTAAAAAAAAACTTTTTTTTATTAATCCTGATACACAATTTATAACACAGAAATAAACAGAGCAGAATAGGGACACATTTGCATGAAGGGTACTCTTATAACACATTAATGAAACCAACCAAACTGAAACCAAACTGGTGACAAAGACCGAGTAGAAAAAAAACAGTGATCCAAAAAGAAACCATTTTGCTCTTTAGCTTTCTCTATAATTTTTTTTCGTAATGCTTTAAGTTGTGCCTTGATGTATCAGTGTGACTTCCAGTTTACTTGCTCCTTTTACTATCCTCCCTCCATGGGCCTTTTTCATAGCCATTTCACTTCACAGTATAACAACTGAATGTTTGATTTTGTGCCAAGAATTATTACTGATGGACCTTACTTTCAGAAAACCTCTCTTTTTCCAGAAGCCTGACACAGAGAACAACCCAAACAATTTTTTATGCTTAACTTCAGAGCTCAGATTGTTATTGCTTTTAAGCAAATGACAAAATACAACACAATCTTTTAGGAAGAAGTTCGGATCCTTTTTCCTATCTACAGTCTATCATCATAAACATTCAAAGAAATATTTGCATACCTATCCTAATTTTCACTTGTATAGTTGCTAAGATACTAGCTGCATTTTCTTACTACATATGATTGCATATGCAATGCTTTTCAACAAAAACAGTTGTATTATAGCTTTTTTTTTCCATTTTATTAAAGATTGACTAAATTTATTTTATTCACATGCAGCCTAACCCACCAATGTAATTTCAAAGTAAATAAACAATTTCTTTTTTGAACATGCAATTTTCACGTGCTTTCTAAATTTTATGGCTGACTTCTCTAATCTTTTATCTTTTGTAAGATCATCAACACTGCATCAACACATGACCCCCTCTACATATAGAGTTTCTAATGAAAAAAAAACATATTGCATACCATATTACATACTTCACCATTAGTTGCAAACTTCATTTCTTACTTCAAAATGGATGTTTCTTTTCAGTTGTGGCCTTCAAATTTTTGTTTCCAGTACTTGGGAATGACTGAGGTAATTTTCCATCCTTTCATTGTTAAGTAATCTTTATTGAAATAAGCTTTTCTTACCTATGTGGGCAGTTTACGACTTCATTTGACATAACCTATCATATTTGACATAACATCCTCCTCCTACTTTCCCAATATTTTGGAACAATATGTATTTAATTGCAATGTAAAAATTTATTGAGAAAAATGTGAAAAAGTCTTAAGTCTTCCTTTTCAGCAAGAAGCACTTTAGCTTAAAATAATTAACGATCTACCAGATTCCTTGAAATTTTTTCTTGCTATCCACCAAAGATGTATTATCATCACTGACTGTCATCAAAGAATCTTATTTCATGCCCAAATTACCTCAAATGTTAGGTCTTGCCTAGGAGAGTATTGAGTCAATTAGAAAGCAGGTATGTTAGCTCTGTATCTATTTTTATGGAAAAAGTTCATCAATTTAGCCAAGAAATTATTTTTGCTTTTAAAATATCCTTCTAGAATCTAAAATACAGATAACTTGAATAGTCTTGAAAATGGGAACTAGCTTATTAATACACAAGCAATTCTGAAAGATATAAAAATTAAAAAATAATGTTTGACAAATTTTACATCAGCACGTTACTGTATGACTAGAGGCTTGTGTTAAAAAAAAACAGTACTAGAAATAGGGTTTTACTAAGATAAAGTTAATTTTCTTCACAGTAGCTAGTACAGGGCTATGTTTCGGATCTGTGCTGAAAAATAGTGTTGATAATATGGAGATATTTTCACTACAGCTGAGCAGTGCTTACACAGCTTCAGTGCCTTTTCTACTTCTCACACCACTCTGCCAGTGGGCAGGCTGGGGGAGCACAAGAAGTCAGGAGGGGACACAGATGACCAAAAGGATATTCCATACCCTATGATGTCATGTTCAGCATACAAAGCTGGAGGAAGAAGGAAGTGGGAGACATTTGGAGTGACAGCATTTATCTTCCCAAGTAATTACTACACGTGATGGAGCCCGGGTTTCCTGGACATGGCTGAACACCTGCCTGCCAATGGGAAGCTGTGAATGAATTCCTGGTTTTGCTTTTTTTGTGTGTGCAGCTTTTGCTTTACCTATTAAACTGTCTGTATTTCAACCGAGTTTTCTCACTTTTACCCTTCTGATTCTCTACCCCAATCTGCCATGGGGAGAGTAAGCAAGAAGCTGAATGGTGCTGAGTTGCCAGCTGGGGTTAAAACACAACACATGCCATTTCAAGATTTTGTTGTCCTGTTTTCTGTTTGACTTTAATGACCGTATTCAGCCTTTAAGAAGCTGGTAACAAGTTTCATAATTTCACTTATAAGTTAAAATTCTATAACCCTTAACAGTTAATGTAACTGTTAATGTACAGTTAATGTAAACATTAACTAACAGTTAATGTAAACCTAAGTCTGTACTACAAAAGCTTTTAAGACAAGTGTGTTCTTCACTGTAATGGTAATAGTCCAGTTAGAGTGTTTTAGTGATAACTGTACACCCATATTTAAGAGAAGTACCCACATACTTCCAATATAGAAGTATATCCAGCCCAAAAGCCAAGTCATAATTATAGATTAGAAAAGATCAACTTCCTTTTGAAACAAAGATGACAGACTGCAAAGCTATATATTTTCATAGCTCGGCCTAAAGGAGATGAACAGCAAGTGTAATATACTCTGACTCTCTCTGACCTCTGATTCACAATTCAGCATCAATTTTGAGCAGCCTGAGAAGACAAATAATACATACACTCTCAGCCAGATATACATGGTTGGCCAGCCAGAAGGCAATAAAAAACAACATATAGTACTCTAGACACCTACATTTTATACCAGGTTTGTTTCTTTGTTTGTTTGATTTAAAGCAACGAAACAACATTATAGGTTTTTAATTTCATACAATACAGACAAAAGGGGGAATCAAGGTCCCTTTCCAAGAACTTGCATCAATGTAGGCTGTTGGCTGTAGGGAGTGCAGCTGCCAGACACTCTGAGCTGATCACTGGCACAGTATTTAGCTGAAGCCAGTGGGTGTGAAAGTTGGGGTAGAGGGCTCACAAAGGTTTGGATCACAAGTCTGGTTGTGCTTCACAATACATATGAAGCTTAACCTCTTTGAGGAATAAAAGGCAGCTCGGCAAAATATACTGTTAAGGATCTAGGGCATTATTTAAAGTCAGTGAAACTGACTGGGATGATGCAGACGCCCCAAAGAATGAGGCCAGTCCATCCCACCAGGACACAAGGTTGCCCTACTGATGTATGCCCATCTGACTGCCCTTATGTGGAGCAGCAGTGACTGTGTGAGCCTGCTAACTAGGTTAATCACCCAGACTCTCAAGTGATTTATTCTATACCTGTTTTCCAATTTATATTTGGAAGCTGGCAATGAATGGGGTGTGAACAACTGACTGAGTTAAAAGCATCTTTAAGACCATCATAGAGATTATTTAGCAATCTCCTTGCAATAAATCAGAATTACACAATTCTCAAAATGCATGAGTTTAACACTCAATAGAATCCTGTACTTCTGCAACTTAAATTAGCTAGACAACCTAATATAATCACTGAGCTCTTAATGAAATTCTTTATTAGTTTCCAGAAATGACACTTTTATAATAAGGGCTGTCACCAATCTCAAATGCTTTGAAAGGAAGGACAATCATTTATAAGTGTTAAAGTAAGCATTAACCAGCATTTATCAAAAAATAATGCTGTATTCTTCCTTATGATTATTTTTTTCGTATTAAATGAAGGGCCCTTTTTTCTGCACACTAGACAACCACTAAACCTTGATGTAACAAAGACTGTAAAAATTATGTATGGTTTATAAACCTAAGTGCATTACATCTCTTCATTCACATAATTACATGAAGTATCTCTGTGAGAATAAAAGGAACACCTCCAGACCATTAAGCACTAAACCTCTAGATAAGATCATCTGTCACCAAGTTCACTATTATATCAATGACTAATTTACATCCCATATGAAGGAATTTCAAGACTCATTTAGGTGAGAAGTATTTTTGTTTTAAAATCTCAAGGAGAATTGTCATGTCTAACAAACCTCAGTTATCACCTAAGAGGATACTGATATTGACAAATCGAACAAATTCATACTATTTTGTCACTCAAGCACCATTAGGCTCAAATCATCTTTCTGCTAGCAGAGTTAAAAAAGTCAGTCAAATTATTATTATTAATTATTATTATGTCTCTGGGTGACAGAATTTAAATTTTCTTAAACTTCTGTGAAAAGTGATCCCAACCCATGACTGCTTTTCCAAAAGATGACTACCAGCTATTTGAAGCCTGCTGAAGACCTTACCACTTGCTATAATCTGCAAAATCTGCTTTTGAATATAAATGCCAGTGCAAAAAATTGGGTTGGGAAATTCCATCTGTATTTCAGATTTGGAGATAAATGCATAAAGAAATTAATCCCAAAGCATGAGCTATTAATATATGCAAAATAAAAAGGTCTTCACATTTCACAATATATTTGTAATCTTTCATAGCCCAGTGCAAGTAGTGGAATCCTATTATTTCATAAGCTCACCAAATCACAATACTTTCACCTCCACCCTGGAAAAACACAATGAAGTTTTCTTCCTGTGAATTATGGAGTATCACCTCATGATTTTTTTAAAAGGTTAAAATAGTAGCATTTGTGATTTTTCTCTTTTTCTAGAGAACTCAATAAATCAAAGCCCTAAGGATGCTGTCAGCCTTGACTGTCCTTGACCTTTCTCTCCTCACCTTCCCACAGCCCAGGACACTGTGCCAACCCTCACAGGGCCAACAGCTCTTGCTGCAGTAATGTTGCAGCAGGCCCAGCTCCAGCTCCTCACAGTCCTGTCCTGTCGAGCCATAATAAAGTGCTAAAAATCTCCAGTAGTCACACAATACAACCACACTAAGTATGAAGACTGCTAATATTAAAAATACACAAAAAATTGTATAAATGCCACAAGTATATAGCTTTTGAAGATCATCTTATATTTCTTGCATTGCTCTTAAATACATAGTTCAAGACCATAGATATCTGGCAAGATTTGGTATCAATAAAATGAACTAGTATATTAAATATGCCCATTTAATAGAAATGCAAAACTTTTTTCCACACAGTTTTGCATCAACTAGTGCTTCTAAAGCTTTTATTTTGCTTTTTTTTTTTTGCTTTTTTTTTTTAAATTACATTATATCCCAGAAATTTTCCCGCTTTAAGTCAGCTAGAAAATTTACATACTCAAAAGTAAGAGATGTTCAGAAAAGACAGGAAACAGTGCCCTTTTTTTAAAGGCTGTAGTCCTAAAATAAGCAGAAATTAATAGACACCCAAGTGGAGCAAAGAAAAGCAAGAATAGAAGGCTTTTGCAAAAAAACTCTTCTACACAAGCCATATTTTTCTGAGACAGCTTGATGAAAGGAAGAAAACCTGGCAAGTCCCACCCACACTGGGATGCTACAAAGGCAAAGACTTATTTGACCCTACCATACCCCTGAGCAGCATCAATACCTGTGTAAGTATTAATATGAAGTGGGAATTTTATGCTTTACAAGTTTTACTGTGGTTATAAAGATGGATTTAAGATCTGTATTATTTTAGATACTATTTCATTTTCACATATTAATATAAGATAAATGGCATCAGTCCTTGAAAGTTACTGCAGCAAGAGGATTAATATTTACTGCAAAACTGAATGTTCCAAAATGTATTGTACATCTTTCAAAATGCTCAGCTGAGCAATGAGCCAACCAGGGAAACAATAACATACAAATCTTACTTTCTTAGTTATCTGATGAGTCGTTTCCACAAGCTAAGACCTGTAGCATAGATCAAAAGTTTCAGCTTCAGTCAGCCAGAGTTGTCAGTCGGATACTGGAGCAGTCATCGATGTTTTATTCCATTTATTCCATGCCAATCTGCTCTCACAAGTGATTAAAACTGCTTCTAACAAGTGTATATACTATAAGCCAAAAATTCCTTTTAGAAGCAATAACTTGCAGAAAGTTTTTTGGGAAAAAGGTAAGTTGGAAAGGAACCTAAATCTCCAGTAATAGTCAAAATAGATACCAATATCTATTTTACTCCTAGAAATTAAAGAAGGATCCTGAATACTAAAGGGGCAACATAATGAAATTATGTAACTTATAGTACTACATTTCAAAATGGCCACACTGCCAGAAATATGAAGATATTACTTATCTTTGCCATGTTGAGCATCAGTCTTTTTACATGAGTGTCACAAGTCACTTAAAATTCTCTCAATGTGAAACCTTCCATGTTATTATTCTTACAATATTTTCTGTGACTTTGACTTGTGTGACAGTTCTTCATACATAAGCACACTTTATACTCATAAAATAACTCACTTTTGGAGGACAATGTACAACAATCATGAGTCACAACCAATTCATGAGGAGGTGGCATGTTGTGCTCTTCCTCAAGGATTTGTTCCATGCGAAAACTACAACAGAAAAATTTTGCAACATTTGGCTTTGCTCTTCTCATGAGCAGTCATTAGGAGAACCCCAAAAGTATTTTGCATTCAGCAGCATCCATACCTTTCCATTTTTCCCTTACTTGGAGAGAACACTTGAATTTATGAGTCCAGTAAGCTTAACTTCCTACCGGATTTGGTCACATCTGTTTTCAGATTTTTAAGTGCATCTGGATCAGCAGCTTGTAGTTGCTTCATGGCATGTATGCATTCTTTAATTCATTTCTTGCAAGCACATTCATGTACAAGACTGGCATGTTTACAAATATCTAAATACTTTCTTTGTTAACTGATAAAGTGACAGCAAGCCTGATTTTCTGTCTGGAGGTGAGGGTATCAGCTGTTAATGTCCTAAGTGATAAATTTTTAAAACCCCAACAAAGTAGATGGAAGTCCATGCTATGATTTCTTGGGTTCAAAAGTGACTGCACCAGTTCTGGAACACAAACACTTTTCTTCTATCTTACAAGTTGCAAATAAACTGAAATTAAAAACCTCCCCTCAGATGCAAATGATAGAAGTCTAGGAAAGCATTCAGTGCTTGCCCTGTTGTTACTCCTGTCTTTAGACCTTTTCTCTGACATCTCCTTGTAAGCAGCTGGTGTGTTTGCACCCTAGAAATGAGCACTATGAACTTGGCAACACTTTTCTGTATGCTATGCCTGAGGTCATCCTCCCATCACTGAAAAATCAAGGAAAGAATTGTAAAGCTAAAACAGTTCTTAATGTTTAGGCCTAGAAAAGTTCTGCTTTACGTTCATCTCAATGCCATATGTCTTAAAATAAAGTACTTTTTTGTATGCTTAAATAACCAGTGAGAAACAAGAACTTGATTTGAATTTGCAAGGCATCTTTAAAATACTCCTAAAACCATGTCTAAATGTAAATTCTTTCTTTGTTAAACTATGAGTAAAAGAAACACATCTGTGGGTTTCTAAGGGATTTTTTTAATTAGCGTACCATTATCACCATGCAAATTAGGTAGTATAGACAAGTTACTTTGGAAAACAAAGACAGTTCACAGTGAAGTACTCAAAAATTCAGTATTAGGTTTGGACAAGAAGCATTTCAGATGCTTCATAGCTATTTGCTAATATTTTTCTAGAAGAGAAGTACTTCCGGTTTTGTTCTATTCAGAGCAGAAGTGATTATTCTCATTTCTCTTCCTGTAATGTTGGAGAATAAAAATAATGACAAGCAACAAAAAATTTATTTTCCTGAATCTTCTAACATAGATCAAAACATTGATTTTTTTATTATTATTACCTTCATTTGTTTCTAATCCTCTGTTAATCCTAGCTATCATAGCTTTGTAATACAAAAGTACGAAGCAAAATTATTATGGATGTATTCAAACAGGACATAACTAGGTGGATGGTTGATGGCCGAGCAGTAGACATAGCTTATCTTGATTTCAGGAAGGCATTGACACTGTTTCCCACAGCATCCTTGGAGCTAAACTGAAGAAGTGTGGCCTGGATGATCGGGTAGTGAGGTGGATTGGGAGCGGGTTGAAGGATAGAAGCCAGAGAGTTGTAGTCAATGGGATGGGGTCTAGTTGGAAGTCTGTTTCTAGTGGAGTCCCTCAAGGGTCAGTACTGGGACCAGGACAATTCAGTATATTTATTGATGACCTGGATGAGGGAATGGAGTGTACTATCAGCAAGTTTGCTGATGACACAAAGCTGGCTGGAGTGGCTGACACCCCAGAAGGCTGTGCTGCCATTCACAGGGACCTGGACAGACTGGAGAGTTGGGCAGGGAGAAATTTAATGAATTACAAGGGCAAGTGTAGAGTTTTGCATCTGGGAAAGAACAACCCCAGGTACCAGTATAGGCTGGGGACTGAGCTGTTGGAGAGCAGCACAGGGGAAAGAGACCTGGGGGTGCTGGTGGATGGAAGGATGACCATGAGCCAGAAATCATAGAATCATAGAATTGTCTGGGTTGGAAGGGACCTCAGAGATCATCAAGTCCAAATGTGCCCTTGTGGCCGAGAAGGCCAATGGCATCCTGGGGTGCATCAGAAGGGGGGTGGTTAGTAGGTCAAGAGAGATTCTCTTCCCCCTCTACTTTGCCCTGTTGAGGCCACATCTGGAATATTGTGTCCAGTTCTGGGCCCCTCAGTTCCAGAAGGACCAGGAACTGATTGAAAGAGTCCAGCACAGAGCGACCAAGATGANAAAAATTATTTGAATAGGGGCAATTATGTCTATCTAGTGTTCATTGTTTCAGAAGTACTGTCTTCCACACTTTTTTGACCAAAGATGTACAACAATGTGCTTACATGACAATTAGGAAATAGCATTCATCCTTCACCCTCCAGAAAAGAAAGCACTGAAAATGCGTTCAGCATTTCCTAGTTTCTACTGTATTCATTATTTCCATTTTCAATGCAGTATTTGACATTAATAAATGCAGTAGGTATAATACACTAACATCATGCCTAAATATAATCTCCAAAACACATTTGTCCATATAGCACTTTTATTTGTTAATTCAAAACTGTGATTTTCATTACTTGGTAATTTCAAATAAACTAGACCACAACAGAAAACCTTAGTGTAGGTCTTCAATATTTATTTAATGTTCTCTATTTAGGCAGAAATTTGACTGCCATAACAAAATGACTGTCACACTATAATTGTTGGGGGGTTTTGAGAACTCTTATATGGTAGAGAATGGAGTAGAAGAAAAATAATTTAAAAAACCAACGAATAAACAAACAACATAACCTTTTATTAACTAGAAAAAAAACATCCTTAAGGGATAAGATANTTGGAGGAGAATGAGGGGTGACCTCATCTGTGTTTATAAATGTAAGGGGTGAGTGCCAGGAGGATGGAGTGAAGCTTTTCTCAGGGGTGACTAACAGTAGGACAAGGGGCAATGGTTATAAACTGGAGCACAGGTGTTTCCGTGTAAATATTAGAATTTTTTCACTGTGAGGGTGACAGAGCACTGAACAGGCTTCCCAGAGAGGGTGTGGAGTCTCCTTCCCTGGAGATATTCAAAGCCCCCCTGGACATGTTCCTGTGTGACCTCCTGTAGGTGACCCTGCTCTGGCAGGGGGGTTGGACTCGATGATCTTTTGAGGTCCCTTTTAACACCTAACTTTCTATGATTCTCTGATTCCATGAAACAGAGAATAACTGTTAGTGTATGGTTCAGATTCAAGCATGACTATATTACAGAGTTCTAACCAGCTTAAAGAGAGAAGTTAGAAATGTATAGTGGTATTTTTAGTGGCAACTGCATACATTTTAGCAAGTTTGTTTCAGGTTATTTGAGGTCTTGAATAACCATTTGTTCTGAAAGTCAGATTACCAACTTTCAGACTTAAATGTAGGTTTGCAAATAATCTTCACTGATCCCTACAAAGTATGCACAAGTCTCTATTTGCATGGAGATAAAAACATCTGCCTATGCACAGTATTATTTCTGGAGACTTAATCCAAGAATTTATAAGTGCATAGATATCTTCAATTGTGTGAGAAAATGTTTTTTTCATTGAAAGCATTTCTTGAAATTTCCAACAAACATTTTGAAGTTACCATTTTCAGTAAATAGTACCACCTCAAATCCATCCATACAGTCCAAATACTGAATCACTGCAAGGAATCTGTACAATAAATACGAGATATTAGCAGATCACTGACTGCATGCTCCTAACTGCATGCCATGGCTGTAGCCAGATGAAACAGTAGTTCACAATGAAAAGGAAACTGTGTGACTATACAAAAAATCATGGAATCACAGAGAGATACAGGTTGGAAGAGACCTCAAAAAGATCACCTAGTCCAACTGCCTCTCCCAGAGCAGGGTCACCTCCAGGAGGTCACACAGGAATGAGTACAGGCAGCCTTCGAATGTCTCCAGGAAGGAGACTCCACAACTTCCCTGGGCACCCTCAAAGTGAAAAAATTCTTCCTTAAAAATAAATACACATTTGTTCCTTAACAGAGGAGACAGTTAAATTTGTACTGCAGTTAAGAGCCTAAGTAGAATCAGATGGATGAAAAAAAAAAATAAATAAAAAAAAGCCAAAGTAATTAGTTACATATTCAATAAGACAGGATAAAGAAATGGGACAAGTCAATTAATTTATTCTCCACATATGTGATGTTAGAATTTTAAATGTTTTGGGTGACAAAGTTTGTATCTGCTATAACCTAATACAAACAGCAGTTCAAATAATAGTCAGTTACCTGGATCTGATATGAATGTCTATAAACTACTGAACAATTAGAAATTCTCTGAATTTCTCATGTTTCTTGGAATACTTCTGATATCAAGATTTTATGGATAATGAAAAATTATTTGAATAGGTGCAATTATGTCTATCTAGTGTTCATTGTTTCAGAAGTACTGTCTTCCACACTTTTTTGACCAAAGATGTACAACAGTGTGCTTACATGACAATTAGGAAATAGCATTCATCCTTCACCCTCCAGAAAAGAAAGCACTGAAAATGCGTTCAGCATTTCCTAGTTTCTTCTGTATTCATTATTTCCATTTTCAATGCAGTATTTGACATTACTATATGCAGTAGGTATAATACACTAACATCATGCCTAAATATAATCTCCAAAACACATTTGTCCATATAGCACTTTTATTTGTTAGTACAAAAGACAGTGTAACTTTTTTTTTTTTTTTTCCAGGAGATCTGGAAATCTCTTTTCTGAATATAGCATTCATCTCAGTGTCCAACGCCTATACAGCATTTGTCATTAAAATAGGAGAAAACAAAACCACAAAAACACCCAAAAAACAAACAAACAAACAAACAAAAAAGAAAAAAAAAAAAAAATTTAGAATTTCACACTGCAGACTCTCACAAGCTATGTTTTGGTGTAGGCCCAGTGCAAATATTAACATCTGCTTCACTAGGCAAGCTAAAACTAACCATCAAAAATGGTCTTGTTCAGCCAAAATATCTTCCAGAAACCCCATCATGCCTAACCAAAATGTTTTCCTGAAGCCCCAGCATATTTCTTCCCTAAATCACTAGGGTACGTGTAAAACACTGTCCAAAGTAGCTGCATGACTTCCAAGCAGTGCATTTTCATACATATGCCCAGTATTCCAGATAATGTATGAAAGGAGCTATTCAGGAAGATGAGGCTTCATAGGGATCATAGACAGGAAGGGTGTTCCAAGAAGGATGAATTACTCCTTAAAAGACTATGGGATTGCTTTTTATTGTGTGCACTTCTTTAAACATGCAATGCAATTATTTGATAATGGATTTAACTTCAGTAACAAATACCTAGTGAAAAAATACGAGAGCATTTTTTCAGCCTCTCTGAACCTTTGCTCAGCTTGCTCCTTAACTACTTGCTCTTTAAGAAGTAATTCTATCAGTGATTGACACAAATGGAAAAACCTCTCCACTGACTTCCATGAACTCTGGCCTAGGGCCTTACTTCCTGGGCAAACTGTCTTTCACTCCATCCTTCTTATTGAGTTCTACCATTCAGATGTAGAGGAATGTTTTCTAGTTGTTGATTATATTTCTTGTAATTCAAATTATTTGTTAATTCAAAACTGTGATTTTCATTACTTGGTAATTTCAAATAAACTAGACCACAACAGAAAACCTTAGTGTAGGTCTTCAATATTTATTTAATGTTCTCTATTTAGGCAGAAATTTGACTGCCATAACAAAATGACTGTCACACTATAATTGTTGGGGGGTTTTGAGAACTCTTATATGGTAGAGAATGGAGTAGATGAAAAATAATTAAAAAAACCAACGAATAAACAAACAACATAACCTTTTATTAACTAGAAAAAAAACATCCTTAAGGGATAAGATATCCTCAGGAAGTGATGATTTGGAGCAGATTCTTCAGTAGACTGCAGAAATGGCATATTATATAAAATAAGATTACTACTCTACCTGTCCCTTCTGTCCATAGAGGTTCATATTCTTGGGCATCATGTGAAAGATACACACTCAACAATATAAGCAAACATGTTTTCTTGATTCAACAGGAAAATTACATAGACTTCACTGAGAGCTGAATTAGATGCACTTTAGAAAAATTTTGGTTTTGAGCAAATACATGTTTGCATAGGCAAATATTTGTTAATATAAAAGCTTTTTCTTCTGCTGGCCTATTTTACCAGTCTTCTTCAGTCATCATCTTTATTACAAAACCCCTATCTTTCAAAAGAAAATCTCCTGCTTATAAATATTTGCAATATGATCGTGAATAAACACAACTTCACAAAAGCAAGGAAATAAACTCAGGCTTGAAAAGGATTTGAGTAATTGCTTGTATGCACAATTATACCTATCATTATGCTCTGCTGGGAGTAAGCTGGCAATTTTTAAAAAGAGTCTAGAGAGGAGTCAGCTAAAGCATTGTCCTGCTGACACTACTGACACAGCCAGTCAGTTATTTTGATAGACAATGCTAGTTAGGAGCCCTTAACCAAAGTAACCAAGTTGTTAGAGATCTGTAGAGAAAAGAGCCGTGTATATATGTTCTGTAAGTAACTGAGGCAGATAACATTTAAATCTTTCCTAGATGTTTTTAAGGTTGGACACTACTAACATTTCAGCACTGTGTTCCACCTAAACCATTGTAGCTTAATAAAGCCAAGTTTCCTTGGAATTCCAGATGTGCTGTCTCTCAACAACATATTTAAATACTGTTACAGAATGTACTTTCCTCAGTATTACTCTATTAGAATTAATTATTTTTAATTTTTTTAATATCTAATCCTCTGCATACAGATCAATATGCGTTCCTTAATACTCATATATTGATATATGAGTTGAGATAACTAGCAAAAAAAAGCATAATTCCAATTTATTTATAAAAGTATTTAGTTCATATTTAGTAAACTAAAGGGATTTTGGCAGTCACAAAGTCTTGGTACTTGCACTGACTCTAGTAGCAACTATATGGGTTCAAAATACCTAAACATTAAAATATTTTATTTAGTAGTCTGTACTACTGTTCACTAAGGCAGTAGAAATCTAGAGATTGCAGCAAGCACTGCATTAAACTTCAATTTTTACACATGAACACTGAGTGCCTCACTGGACTTCTGGGACAGAAAACTTTAAACTTCCACTTCAGACATATGTAGAAGGACCTCCACTTCTTGGAATTCTATTTAAATTATTAAAAATTTCAATGTGAGGAAAAATATCTTCTATCCTGCAATATAAAGAAAATTGATGGAAATCTTACAAAAGCCCATTGTAGAAGACAAGGCTTCTGGTACTTTAAAAAAAGTAGTGATTATCCATTCAGATATACAGGATGCCATTGGTAGTCAGTGTTCTTCAGCATAGCCAGAAAGAAAATGGGGAGAAAAGCCATCATCCATCTCCATCACAAGAACAAAAGCTATTTCTAGAACAACACTGTGAGTCAAACTATCATTTCTACCCAAACAGCAAATACTTGCCTAGCAAGTGTCCAGTTTTAAATGAACAAAAATTAGTTTCAATTAGTTTAAAATGTGTTAATTTTTTTATGGTGAGCTATTTTATTTTTTTCTTTAGGACACTAAATATAAGTATGTCACTATTTTGTATCTGTGCATAATATGCACACACATTTAAATAGAAAATAAAACCTCAGAATAAGTCCCTACTGATTTACTGTTGAATTCTTAGGACTTTCTTATCCCTGGCAGTAAAACATCCCTTGTTCATCAGTATTGGAAGAAAGTGCAAATCTATCAACAAAATTCTGTAATAACAATCCTATTAAAGCTTAATATTGATCAAATTACATAAACTAGTTCAATAAAACAAAGTCATTACATTTCCCTCTTTGGATTTTCCCTTCTATCATGTCTCCAGTAAGCATTTTTAAATAAGTGGTGCTTTATTACAGGAAATAAAACCTTAATGATTACCAATATATTTCTAGTACTGATTTCATTTCTGAATTATTGTAGCTAACAATTAGTGTTTAGCTGAAATCTATGGGAGAGTAGGAGATAACAAATCTTTCTTTTTACCATAGCAGTTCTACACTCCAAAGAATTCTGCTATCTGTATCCAAAAAGAACAGATTTTCAAATAGCTCTAATGATAATATTTATTAGAGAGAAAAAAAAAAATTGCAACATCTTGAAGAATTTATACCAAATTAGAACAAAGCCTTTAGACCTCCACTAGAAATTTTCACTGGAATCACAGTACACTCAAAGTTGCTGGAAAAAAAGAAAAAAAAAAAAATTGAAAACTAAGAAACTGGAGCCATTTCCCCTCTTCACTCATTATCAAGACCAAAGTGAAAATGTGACTTTAATTCTTTAGTTCTGAGTATCTCCTTCTCGTAAAGATTCAGCATATAGATACTATAAATAAAATTCTAGAGGCTCATACAGAAACAAGCAAGTCAACTGCTCTACTTTACATGTAATATTAGAAAGTCTTTCATAAAGTTGTAAATTTCCTAAAATATTTCATTATATGAAAGTCACACATTTATTTGCTGGCTACCATTAACAGTGTTATTTATTATTGCTGCACAGTTTTCCAGGGGAGGATGCTGTCTCAGGTGGACCAGATGACCTTTACAAGTCCATTCCAATTCAAACTATTTTATGATAATATGAATTAGACAAACATGTCTAATATGAATTATATAATACGAATTAGATATGATAATGATAATTAGATAATATGAATTAGAGAAACACCTTCCTAGGCCTGGATAGCTAGGCCTGTTTTACAGGTGGTTGGACCACTACAGTTCCAATGGTCACTTCACAGTATAAAGTATTCTATGAATTCTACCAAAGAATAGCACAGTTAAACTGCTGAACTTTTAAAAGGTCCACTTTAAGTTTAGACAGTTTTATACCCACACACAGAATTCACCTCATATAAATTTAGCTATCTAAAATTCATTTTCCCATTTTTTAAGAGAGAGTTTTAATATGATTGCTTAACTTTTAGACAGCTTTATCAGTTGGAATGAATTTACAATAAAAGACAATCTAAAAGACAATCTTTTACAATCTAAAGATAATCTTTTACAATCTAAAAGTATAGATGCAGATTCTGACCATCAGAACATGCAAAATGCTATAGCAGAGTGAAGGAAGAAGAAAATCTGCTACTGTAAATGTTCAGTGAAATCAGAACTTAGACTATTACAAAAATCCAGCAGCCATCCAGTAAAGGAGATCAAAACACAGATGAAGGGAATATTTGGTATATAAAAAAATAGACATCTTATATATGCTTTAAAGGAACAAAACCTATCTACCAACTTATGTTACTCACTTGAAAATATCAGCATAACTACAGCAATGTCAGTGATGGCATGAAATTCTCATAATCTATGAACTGTCTTTAAAACCCCATTTTTTCATTCAAAGACTGAACAAAGTCAGTGTGTTACTATAAATCAAAGCACTAGTCAATGTATGCAGATCACAGTCTACTACTTTCAAGTACTTTTGTTTCAAGTACTAAATTTACTTTCAGCATGTGTTTATCACAGGCTTTTCAGCTTTGTAATAGCATTTTTCTAAGCTCTGAAAAACTCAGAAGTATAAAAATTCTTAATTTAATAATAAAAAATTGTGTGTTCATGAAATAATTACAAAACTTTCAAAATATTGCTGTAATATCATTGATTTTTTTATTTAATATAAAAAATTCAATGATATTCAATATTCTATTTTGATTCAAAGGACTTTAAAAGAATTTAATATTTTAATTAAAATTCTATAAGCATTCAATTTAAAACCTTGTATTTGGAAACGTAATTTGGAATTTATTTCTCAGAATCATACTGATGTGAACCCTTTAAAAAATAATTGATTCTTGAGTAAGTTTCTTCCTTAAGTTTACCTATCAAACACATTTACATATCCAAAGACGGTAAACAGGTAAAACCAGTCTCCTGGCGCCTGGGATTTTGGGCTAGACAATAGAAAATTAACATATCTAAATCGACTGATAAGTTGTCTGAGGAAGAATGCTCCTCCGGAAAAAACGGTTTGCCAGTAACTCGCATGAGGGGGCAAAAAAGGGGGGGCTCGCTCCCCTTTTTCATTATAAAAATACCCCTGAAAAGGAGCCTGCTAGAAGCCTGCGAGAAGCCTGCCTGGATCCTGCCTTCCAGCCTGCCAGCCCACACCATGGAGAAAGCCACGCATGAACCAGCAGTAGCCTCGGACCGAAATCATGGGAGTCAGAGAGCCTGCAGAGGGACCTTCCCTGAAGGAAAAGCGGCCAGACCCAAAGCCAGAACTCGGCAGTAACCTCCGAATGGTGAAACAATTTTAAATTATACATTGTTACTTTTTTCCTTTCCTCAACAATCATGTTTACTCTGTACTAACGGTGATAACTTGTTGCTTTTTCTTAAGAATAAATCTTTGCTGCCTGTTTAAGTTTCAACACGTGTTAGCCTGCAATTCTGTGCGTCCTCTCTGAAGCAGAGGCTGAGATTTCCTCACAAACAAAATATTAAAATAATAACTCGGATCACGACACATACACAATATGATTTTGTTATTGGTCCAGATTCAAACTGAAAGAAAGTTAACTGAGGGAAGATGATGGAGAAATTTGCTTGAGAAAGATGCAAATTAACATTTTCCCCTTTCTACCACTGAGGAGTTTCTAACTACAGTCACTAACTTTTTTTGTATCGCACTCAGTTACGCTAGAGAAAAAAGACCTGATTTTACTCCATTAAAATAAAACATACTGTTTGTTATGCTTCCCCATTACAGTAGAATTGTGTTGTCTTTAGCAATTACTGCTTTTTTTCTGGAGTCATGACCTAAATACAATAAATTCCTAACATAAGAGAACACAGAGTGCAGACCAAAATACACTTTTGGTAGAAGCTTCTGCTGTCAACAGGCAGCTTTGGGAAGAGTAAATAAGAACACTTGTGA
This sequence comes from Florisuga fusca, assembly GCA_038090715.1. NCBI lineage: Eukaryota > Metazoa > Chordata > Aves > Apodiformes > Trochilidae > Florisuga > Florisuga fusca. The sequence continues at coordinate 4,932,129 of JAAWXA010000042.1, forward strand.
ACCAGATTCTTAATATCAGAAGACCTGTTCCACACCACCTCTTAGGTTAACTGTTAATATTTACCTATTTTCTAAAAGCAGTATCTTATATAATACACCTCAGAAAGTTTTTCAGTCTTTTTACACCTACCTCTCAAAGCCTACAACCATGCTATTGCATGTATTTTCCATCTCTAATACTGCTACCTTAAGGCCAGAACGTATTTTTTTTAATTAATGGCTAGATGAGGGCCCTGATCTTTGTACTATCTTTATACTTCATATCATCCTACCTCTGTTACTCTTTTTCTTGTGACACCACACTCATTCCATTACTTCACTGTCAGTGTCAATTGAATCAATGCAATTTTTGTCATCTGAAATTTCCACTAGCATGCTCCTTGTGCTTGTGCTTGAATTAACAAAAATTGATCCCAAAACACATTCTTAATCAACTAATACTGCTAGACTCCTTCCATCCTTTCAGTGTCACAGTTTTTACTGTGACAGTTTTTCCTCTCTCTCTTTTATTACTTACCTTCCTAATTATCTTAGTTCTTCTTTCTTATTTCACATTACATTTAAATGGGGCTACTTCAAAACGTATCTGCTTTAGGGATATCACAGTTTCTTAGTCTAACAATTCTGATACCAATGAGTGACACTGACATACTCTATTATTTTGAAAAAAACCTTGTCATATTTTTAAGTTAACTTTTTGACACTTTTCTATGAAGAGACAACAGTGGGACAGAAGCTCAACTTCCCCGAAATTAAAGAAGGAAAAAAAAAGCAAACCCTTGTTTTTACCATGTATCAAGATCATTGCTACTCCTTTATGTTAAGCTGGAGTTAGGTGTAGTCATCCTTAATGCCTGAAGCTAATGCTGAATTTGCTAATGCTACTCTTCAAATGATGACAGCCTTTATCCTTTTCAGCCCCATCTCAAGATGTTTCAACAACCTGCTGGGGTTAGCCCTTATGCAACTGCTTTAATTCCTTACACAAGTGGATGGCTTTTTTTCTTTTTTTATCATTAACAACTTTCTCACTGATTTGATTCATCCTTACCATCTCCTTCCAATCACACAGCTTAATCTGTCTTCCTTTGTAGCCACTGTCTAATAGGTATGCCCAGACACTCACATTTACAATCAAATTCTCTTGCAAGTGACAGTTGGGATATGCAAATAAAATAACACTGAGAAAAACTGCATTTTGACTCATGGTATATTTAAAATCTTTGGCTAGATAAACAGACTGAAATAAGATGTTTCTCTCCTTTTAATTCTAGCATTTTGAAAAAACCATGTTATCTTGATACATATTTTTCAAATACAATATACTATTATTTTAACTGAAGTAATGAATTCTTCAGCTCCTAAAAAAAGACCAAAGTAGTTTTAGATATGAAATTTATAAACTTATTTTCAAAACTATTAAAAATGTTAAGGCATCAGTTGTTTTTGGCTTGGTGTGTAGTTCATTACTTAACCTACATAATCTAGTCTTTATTTGTTGTAATGCTATTTAGACAATTTTATCTGCCATAAAGTCTGTTGGAAACATCCTCATTCCTGTTTCTTCATTCCCACCATTTGATCTTTAATTTAGATGATCCCTCATCTGTTGGAAATGCTAGAGCAACAGCCAAAAGAACCAGTAGCTACAGCCTTCATCTTGCTCTTGTTGAAGTCAATGGCATTACTCCTACTCATAACTTTGAAGACAGGCCCCAAAGAGATCAAATAGATACTATTAAATAGATAGGAGTTCTGCAGCTGACCTCAATGAGAACAGAATTTGGACTTCAAGGAATAAATAATGATTAGGTTTAAAGTAAGTGGGGTTAACCAGAAAAATGGTGAATGTAAAAAAAAAAAAAAAGAAAATCTTGATAAACTACTTACCTGAGGCAGTGCTGAGTTAAGCTGTCGCTGGAGGGAGTCTCTGTCATAGATGACATCCTGTAGGCGTTGCTGTGCAAGTGACAAGCTTTCCTGTGTCTCCCGAAGAGTATCAAGGAGACGGTCCCTTTCATCCAGCATGTTCACCATCAGCTGCTCAAAGTGAGAATCTGAGTCTGAGCCGCTGCTTTGGGACCCCCGTTGGCTCATCGGGGTGTCCTCGTTTATCGTTGGCATCACCTCACACATCATGTCTTTAAAAAAAACACAAATCAGAAAAAACTCTTCAGTAGAAAAATATCTGAGGGGATTTCATAAGAGGAATCAGCTCTGCCACATGTACACAATCGACTGTTGCATTGGTCCCTCTTTCAACTTTTGAGCTTTCAGTAACATTCAGATGGTCAATAGACAGGGATCAAATACAATGACTAATTTCACACAGCAAAGACTTTGAATGTACTTCCTAAACTAAGAAAAGAATTAAAGGAAATAGAAGGTAAAATATTTTAAATTATTCATAATTTTGAGAAAATGCTCCCTTAAAATGACAGAAAATAGTTCCTTTGCAATTTTAGTGCCCTTGATCATTGATCTCCTCCTCTCTCTTACTTAATGTCATCTTTGAATTGTTGGTATTGATGCCAATAGCTGCCATTAATTGCCAGATTTTTCCCGCTCTAGGCATTTCTACAGTATAGCTCAGGGAAACCATTGATCCAGTATCATGCTGCCTTAACAATGCCATGTTAATCTATTTTTCTATCTGGTTATTCTCACCCTCAGGGGAAATAATTCTCCAGTGAGCTCGTTCAGTAAGAGGTCAAGAACTAGAAAATCTCTGCTAATTACCATCCCTGTGATATCTTGTGCAAATTGAATTGCAAGGGACAGAACCACTGTTGTTTGTCTCCTAAAAACAGTCCTGAGTAGAGCATATAATATCACCTAGTCCTGTTCTTCAATTTGCTGGTGTATTGGGAAAAGCTAATGCTATGAGATGCTAGGTTCATCATGTGGGAAAAAAAAAAAGACAGTCTGACAGTCTAACAATCTAAAGACTGTCTAATGATAGATGGTATCTACCCAACAAAAATCACCCAAAGAATCAGAGCTCATTCTTCTAGTTTGAAGAACCACACATAACTTCATAGTTTCTGGAAAAGCTCTTATTGTAGTAACTATTAGAAGCCTTTTATTTCAGCAAGTGGGATAAGGGTGCTTCTGGTTCATCCACTGGAAGTTAAAATATTTCACCTGGGAGTTTGCTGCAGACCTTCTGGATATGAACTTTGTCTACAAATCATGTGGTTGATGTGCTTCCACTGCTAAGTGTGTCATTATATAGCACTCTCACCATTTCAGTCTCAATACTACGCTGGATTAGCTCTACCTATTCTTAAATCTCATCAGCTATCCAAAGTAGGAAAATTGAACACGTGAAAGGGGTATTTATGAGAAATGGAAAATCTATCTGATACAGAATATAACTTTAAGACAGGGCATACACCAGCAAACAAAAGAGCTAAGACTCTTACTTAATTAATTAAATTAAAACTAAAAATTAAATTAAAACTTAATTAATTAATTAAAACTAACCTCTCCTACCTAGGTTACAAGCAATCCTTGTGTAAATACTACTTGCTGCTAAGACATACTGGGAAAACGCCATAGCTGTGCTAAGATTAGCTGGCCATCCTATTCTGAATGTTCACTCAGAATTTATTATTCTTAATTTTCACTGTTTCACCAGATGTGACAGCTAGCAAAATTTGCAACAAACTTTGGTATTTCTGCATGAATTATCAGCTACTACTGTGTAGCTTTCATGGGTGAGAGTTGCTACTGAGGTGTCAGATAGGTCTTTATCCTGGTTTTAAAGTGCCAGTGTTGAAGGACAGGTAAAGGTTGTTTGCATCTGCTATGCAATTTGTAATTAATTAGGAGCAAGCGAAGCAGTTAATAACTTGAAGTGATAGATCCTGAGAAGTTCCTCACATCTCCAGTATATTTAGTTCAAGTATATTTACACAACATTTTCTGATTTGATGCTGCATATCTCCATTACTCATGAGATTCAAAACTTTCCATTCCAGAAACCTTTGCCTCCCCTGAGATATAGCTAAGCTATAGCCTCCACTAGGAAGCACCCCAATGTCCTTTCATATTGAGATTACATTACTACATCAGTGCCTTCATCTCCATAAAGAACTTCAAGTTTAAAAACTTGTCTTCACCTAGTGATCTTCATGGAACCTACCACTTCCTTTTGTGAGTATGGAAAGTGTCTACTGTGAGGCACTGTAAGTGGGAAGTACCTGAACTCTGCAGCTGCACCAGCAGGACTGCTTGAACAAACTAGTACCTATCCTCCTGCACTTCAATCTCCGCCTGCAGAGGCAGAACAGATTTTGGGAAGTTCTTGCTTATGCAACTGCTTTGTCCACTGTCCACAGGTATCTTGAGATGTGGGACTACAAGCAGGGGGCAGCCACTCTCTTGCCTCAAATCTCACAATGTTGAAGGAGCACACTTTACTCGAAAAGGAGCCATCACCGTGGATTCTCTCCAGCCAGGTCCCACCTAGGTGGGCTACCAGTTTGGGATTATCAAGTTCATGGTGAGCAAAGGGATAACTAAAACAATGAGGTCTTCTGCCAGTTGCTCAGTTTAATCATAACTTTTCAGCAGGCAGCAGGTGTCCACAGACCAATGTCTCTGCATGTCCATTCTTCAAAACCAAAGGAAACGATTCACATTGTCACCGAACCCTCCTGGCCTCATGGGCACAAACATCTCATGGGGCACACTTCCCGCTTCAGGGGATTCTCACTGATAGACCTTCAGCAGTCAAAAAATTACCTCCAATGTACAGCATTGACACCGTCTCCCATGGCATTCTCCTGACAAAGCTGTCAGCCCACAGCTTGGACAGGAGCACCCTGTGCTGGGTTAGGAACTGGCTGGAGGGCCGGGCCCAGAGAGTGGTGCTGAACGGTGCTGATCCAGTTGGCGGCCAGTCACTAGTGGTGTCCCCCAGGGATCAGTGTTGGGCCCAGCTCTGTTTAATATCTTTATTGATGATTTAGATGAGGGGATTGAGACCATCATCAGCAAGTTTGCAGGTGACACTAAGCAGGGGGGGAGTGTCGATCAGCTGGAAAGCAGGAGGGCTCTGCAGAGGGACCTGGACAGACTGGAGAGTTGGGCTGATTCCAACGGGATGAGGTTCAACACGGCCAAGTGCCGGGTCCTGCACTTTGGCCACAACAACCCCATGGGGAGCTCCAGGCTGGGCACAGAGTGGCTGAGAGCAGCCAGGCAGAAAGGGACCTGGGGGTTTGGATTGACAGGAAGCTGAACATGAGCCAGCAGTGTGCCCAGGTGGCCAAGAAGGCCAAAGGCACCCTGGCCTCTATCAGGAACAGCGTGGCCAGCAGGTCCAAGTGATTCTGCCCCTGTACTCAGCGCTGGTGAGGCCACACCTCGAGTACTGTGTCCAGTTCTGGGCCCCGCAGTTCAGGAAGGAGATTGAGGTCCTGGAGCAGGTCCAAAGGAGGGCAACCAGGCTGAAGGGACTCGAGCATAAATCCTATGAGGAGAGGCTGAGGGAGCTGGGGGTGTTTGGCCTGGAGGAGGCTCAGGGGAGACTTCATCACTCTCTACAACTCCCTGAAAGGAGGGTGTAGCCAGGGGGGGGTCGGTCTCTTTTCCCAGGCAACTATCAGCAAGACAAGAGGGCATAGACTTAAGTTGTGCCGGGGAAGATTTAGGTTAGATATTAGAAAGAATTTCTTTACAGAGAGGGTGATAAGGCATTGGAATGGGCTGCCCCAGGAGGTGGTGAATTCTCCGACTGGATGTGGCACTCAGTGCCATAGTCTAGTAACTGCAGCGGTAGTGGATCAAGGGTTGGACTTGATGATCTCAGAGGTCCCTTCCACCCCAGCCAATTCTATGATTCTGTGATATGTAGACCATCTTTATGGTATGAACAGCACAGCATATGCCAACCACTGATCACATGCAGTGGCTCAGTGGTGCATTTATTCACACATGGCTGGTGTGTGTTTAACAACAGTAGGGAAACATCTGTGTGGACAGTTGTTGCTACCTTAGCACCTTGTTTTCAAATAAGATTAAAAAATCTCCTCCTATAGTTATTATGGAGATGTGGAAAGGCATACATGTAAGTGGCTTTGGGGCAGCAATGAAATCCATGAGTTGAATGCTTCTGGCAGTTTTAACATAATTTCTCCATCTAAATTCCTGTGTTCAGGGAGGGGAGTCAACCACTCAGTGTGCTTATTTTGAAAGCCTGGTCTGCACTATCCTCTCATGGAAGAAGTAAAAAATTCTGGTCATAAGTAAGACCACAGAGAAGGCAGGCAACAGGTGGGAAGTTCCTGATGTAGGCTATTATGATTTGGAAGTTTTATTCCACAGCTCACAGCCTCAGGAGAATGTTTTAAAGGTACAGCTGCTCTTGTAGTCAGCCTGGTGGTGTATGCTGCCTTCCAGCAGGTCAGGGATCAAAGCCCTTATTGCACTGGAATTATTCCACCCTCAGCTTAGAGACAAATAAAGAAAAGCTGTATCCTAACCTGGACCAGATCAGAAGTGCTGGTAGGGCATGACAGAAAGGGATGATGCACTGATACTTGCAACAGTGAGGACCATAGGAAAGAGGAATCCTGAGCCATTTCCTCTTATGGAGCTTCTGTAGGAACCCTCATGTCAGGGAGTTACAAAAGTTTTTGAAGTTTCCAGAGACTTCTGATGGTGTGCATGTATTGGACTACCTGTGGTTAACCACAGGATGATGTGTTCTACACATGGACCCCACACATGGGGTCAGGATTTAAGAACAAGCTTCCAGTTTAGTTATAGCTGAAAGGAAGTTAGTTTGCACACACCAAAAGCACATAGAGAGCCAAGCCAACACAGTGCAGATAGAAACAATTGCAGGATTCACATTAAAACATAAAAGAAAAAAATGTATGGCTATGAACAGTTAAGTCTGACTGCTAATGTGGTCACACCTGCAGTAATTTTAATTATATTTTTATATTTCCAACAGAGAAAGAAAGTGACTCCTGATTTTCCTTCTACAAAACTTTGAATTTTAAACCTAACTGTGGTAATTAAAAAAAATTACAGAACCCCAAGTATTTTTACTCTGGTTTCATAGTATAATCAGCTGAAACATTTTACACACTGGAATCATAAGGAATCACTGTAACTACCTACTCTTGACCCACTAATCACAGACCATAAATCTGTGTTAAGACAGTGTATTTCATATGGCAAGCATTCCAACTATTAAACACTTAAAGAGATCTCTGTAGTAAAATAACCAGAATTAGTAATTCTCTCTGTGAAAAATACCTTTTCCAACTGTATTCCCAGGGGAGACACAGCCATATTTAATGATGCAGTTTTTAAAGGTTCTGAATAAAGCTATTCGTAGGCCCACTTCTATTACATTTTAGACCTACCGTGTGTTTTTTGCAGTTGATCTGTGAGTTCTCATCATCTCAGATACATTTCTCTATACATGCATGAATTGATTTTCATATAGACAGGCCTTGATTTACAACTCACTATTAATCTTCCAGGTAGGCAGTAATGAAGTAGTAACAAGAAGTCCAAAGGCAATGAAGAGAGACTTCAGGGCTTTAGGATGACTGGTTTAGAGATGAGAAACACAGGTGGTGTTCTCCTCTATCCCTCCAGCTGCAGGGAACAATGAGGGAATTAAAGAGGAAGAGACAGCAGAGCACCTGATTCCAAGACTTGTGTCATCATCAGAACTTTGACCACGGGTTGATTTACATGATGCCAGGCCTGCTAGCAACAGAAAGGGTTGTCTCAAAGGGGAAAGGACCCTGGTGCAAGAGCAAACAGGGCTCATCAAGAGAGCTAGAGCTGAAAGGGGAAGGGCACAAAACCATGCTTGCTATGAATAAGCCTGGGGCCAGTCCCTGAGTATTTGAGGGGTGGTGTGCCAGTGGTCTTTCAGTCTGCAGTTTCATTGGTGGCAGCAGGAAACCTATGATACCATCACAGAAACACTGTGGGATGACTCGCTCGAGTGGAGTGCTGCAATCAATGGCTACCAGCTCTTCAGAAAGGACAGGAAAAGAAGGAGAGTTGGTGAGGTTGTCCTGTATCTTAGGGAGTGTTTTGACCCTATAGAGCTCAACAATTGTGATGATAAGGTCTATTTATGGGTAAGTGGGAAGTCCAACAAAGCAGATACCCTGTTGGGAGTACATTATAGACCACCCAACCAGGATGAAGAAGCAGATGAAGCATTCTACAAGCAGCTTCCAGAATTATCACAATTGATAGCCCTTATTCTCATAGGGACCTTCAATTTCCAGGATGTCTGCTAAAAATATAACACAGCAGAGAGAAAACAGTCTAGATCCTAGAATGAATGGAAGGTAACTTCCTGACACACCTGGTAAGTGAGCCTACCAGGGAAGGTGCCTCACCTGACTTGCTGTTTACAGAGAAGGACTGGTGTAAGATGCGATCACCAGAGACCATCTTGGGCTTAGTGACCATGAAATTATAGCATTGATGATTCTTGGTGAAATAAGAAGGAAAGCCAGCAAAACCACTACCATGGACTTCTGGAGAGCAGATTTGTATTTGTTCAGGAAAATTAGAAAGGCAAAGGCCCAGCTGGAGCTCAATTAGGCCACTGTCATAAGGAGACATCAAAAAATGTTTTCACAAATATATTAACAATAAAAAGAAAGCTGGGGAGAACCTCCATCCTCTATTGGATGCCAGGGGAGCACATTGCCATCAAGGATGAAGGAAAGGCTGAGGTACTTAATGCTTTCTTTGCCTCAGTGCAAACTGAAATTCTGATGCAAAAGTATGTTCATCAAGTCTGTGCATGTATCGTAATCTCTCCATTTGGTCTGCACATACCAGCTCCAAAATTAAGATTATTTTTTTTTAATCCCAGGGTCATATTCTTTCCATTTCAGTGTGCTATGTTAACTACTGGAATTAATGATCTTAAAGGTCTTTTCAACCAAAAAGATTTCATGATTCCTATCAACTAGTACACGGCAATTACAGTCACATCTTCAATGAGTCCTACTAGGGGAAAGGTATTTAGAGGTGACAGTAACAAGTAAAGGAGGAATGTGTAAAGACAATGTGTGTGAAACATCAGAATTTCTTCTATAGAAGTTTTCAACAAAAAGCTTGAATTGAATTGGTACAATTCTAAATGGCAAAAGTAACTTAGCTCTAACAATTCGCAGGTAATGTTATTACAAATAAGCAAAATCAAGGTATACAAATATCTGCCTTGAAGTTCATACATCTACAATGATCACTGAATCTTCTTTCTAGAAGAACATTCTCCACCACTGAGCAATCAGATCCTATTCTGAAACTGACCCTGCATGGGGCAAGCTGTTGGGAGATGACTTCCAAAGGTCCCCCTTTCACTCGGAAGAATTCCATGTGTCTTGAGAGAGCTTTAAGTTTAAGGCATTCACTCATTTGCCACAGACTCTGAAATTTAATATATATTTAATTCAGGTTGGAAGGAAATTTTCTATTAAAAAATATGAAGACTACAACCTCACCTTGTGGCTCATCTCATTATACAAACAAAACAAAAGTTTATTTTACTAGGATGGCCAGCCTTATGGAAAATTTGGGGCTGTACACAATTAGAAGACCTCTACAAAAAGTAAATGATGTTATCATTGAAAAAAAAAAGAAATCTCATTTATGTCTGACCACAAGTATGACCACATTTTCAGATCTTGCTATTTACAAGAAATGTCATAAATTCTGAGTGATGTTTCAAAATACAAACTAAACAGCAAAAAAAAACCCATACAAAGCAGAGAAACCTGAAAACACAACCACAAGATCATGAGTAAAGGACACACAGACGTTATCCATCCAAACTTTAAATGAAAACCTGTGCTTATTTTTGGAAATGTAGGCAATTACTCTTTCACAGAAAATATTCACACACAAAAAAACCTCAAAAGTATTTTACTGAATGATGAAACGCCACATCTCACATGATAGATCTGAAAGTTTTAAAAGACTGTAAATTCAAGGTATGGGCTTGATTATTTTCTGGCTTTTATATAATCATAGAATCATAGAGAGTTAGGGGTTGGAAGGGATTTATGGATGTCCAAACTCATTAACTGATCCTCAGCCCAGCCCTCATCAACAAACTCATCCTTTCAGCCCTGACTGAGGACATCCTCCAGCTGTATGCACAGAGGCAAAGAAGTCATTCAGCAATTCTGCTTTCTTTGTATCCTCTCTCACCAGGGCACCCACTTCATTCAGCAGAGGGCCTACATTGCCTCTGGTGTTAGTTTTATCTGCTGTGCATTTGAAGAAGCCCTTCCTGTTGTCTCTAACCTCTCTTGCAATGTTTAGTTCCAAGGAGGCTTCAGCTTTCCTAGTTGCCTCTCTGCATTCTCAGACAACAGTTTTATATTCCTCCCAAGTGTCCAGCCCTTCCTTCCACAATCTATAGGTTCTTATCTTCCATTTCAGTTTGCCTAGGAGTTCCCTGTTCAACCATACTCATTCCCTTTCTTGATTTCCTTCCAACTGGGATGCAATGGTCTTGAGCTTGGAAGAAGTGGTCCTTGAATATTAACTAACCATCTTGGGCACCTTTACCTTCTAGTACCCTGTCCCATAGGACTTCCCCCAGAAATTGTTTGAAGAGGGCAAAGTTGGCCTTTCTGAAGTTCAGGGTTGTGATTCTACTTGGAATCCTTTTCCACCACATAAGATCCTGAACTCCACCACCTCATGGTCCCTGCACTCAAGGTTGCCCTCAACCTTCACTGCTCCAAGCAGGCCCTCCTTGTTGGTTAGGACAAGATCCAGCAATGCTCCATTCCTAGTTGGCTCTTCTACCACTTTATTTATCATTCATATGGTTTAAACAAAATAAAGTTTTGAACAAGGATGTTAACGCTTTACATGTTTTCATCTATGCTGTGTATTGCAGTAAAGTAAATAATGAGAATTAAAAGAAATAAAGAAATAATGACATAATGTTTTTTAGAATAAAGATTGAAAAACTGTTGAATCCTAGTTTGGTAAGGAAACATACGTACAATATGACAGTAATTTAGTAGTGTGTGCTTCTTCTAGAATCACAAAATAAATACTTTTCCTATAGTTGTTCCTAGTTTCCCATTAGTTCTTAGTTGGTCCTATCCAAGGTGATAATCTATTATCAAGTCAATGTTTAAAATATACATAGAGACACAACATGCTTTGTGTATTTAGGAATTTTTCTTACTATGCCATTAATGAAAAAAAAAAACCTAATACAACATAGTCTCCTCAAGGAAAAAAAAAACAAAAACGAAACAAAACAAAAAAACCTGGAATAAACTGGAATAAACTCAGAGACCTTTAACAAGCTATCAGGAGTCAGCTTTGAAGAGTTTGTATAAATTTCCACTTAAGTAATTTACTAAGGATTTCAGTGCCAAGACTCTGGTCACACAGAAAGAGGAGAAAAATATTAATAAGTACTACTTCAGATATCCAACTTGGTTTCCTAATTTATGTCAAATCCTACTGTATTGCTTGTGCCCAACCATTCACCTAGCAAGTCCATACAGCTCTTCATGCTACTAGAGAACTGCAGGCTCTTGCCTCTCTGAAAACTGAGTCAGAAAAGAAGTTAGGGGAGGAATGGAAGAGTGGGAAAAGATAACCACCCTGTTGCTCAGGAACAGGTGAGGAACACACCAGAGAATTACATTAGCAGCAACAACTACAAAGTGGCAGCTGTCTGCCGCTGTTGGGACATGACTGAAGGAACGCAGAGTTATATATGAGGGAACACAAGCATCCAAGAAAGAACAGTGAGGGAGATAGTATTTCTCTAAGTGGGTGTTAGGAACTGTAAGTAATGAGACACTAAACACCTCAATCCTGTATCTTCAACATCGCAGATGTCCATGAAAACAGAATTAGCATTTGTATACATTGCTCTGTGCAATAGTTCCCATACAGCCAATACAGAGAAGAAGAGGAAGGAGTAGAGGAAAAGGTGTTAACAAGGTGACATATGCTTCATTAATATCTAAACATGCATTATACAAAGCAAAAACAGAGAAATTTTGTGTTCCTTTGTCAGAGTAAAAAGGAGACTCGCCCTGTAGTAATACAACTTAATTAAAGATATGCTTGACTGTTTAAATCAACAAAAATACGACTTTTGAAATGCGTGTCTCTTTCTTTATAAAGAAAAACACAGCTCCATTGATGCAGAACTTAGTATCTCTGCAGTAAAAAGCTTAACCTCTTTACCTGATATTCTGAAGGTTAAGTAAAGCAATTCCTCAATGCAAAATGCACTTCAAGTCACCAGCAGTTTACTGTTAATACACATACATTGTGTCTTAGATTCATGAGGAGCCACAGAACAGATGTTACAATTCACCTGCTCAGGGAGGACACGAAGTACCAAAAACTCAAGGATTGAAAGGGATACTGAACTTCTGTAGCACCTTATGACTATCCCAAACTCCAAGAGAGATTCTGAAGTGGGATCTGGATACTGACAAATTATTGCTTCCTTAAAATCCAGGCAGCATGTACATAATACCTAGAAAAATACTTTTAGACAATTTATTAACTTTAGAATTCTTCTAATTTGAAATGAAACATAAGCACTTACTTTAACACTAGTTCTAGACCTGAAGGACTCAGGTATCATAGCCATACACAATGGCAGACTATAAAGCTGCACATTTAAGCTCTCTAAATACATTCTCCTCCTTGTCCATTGTGTATCTAATACCATCTACTGCATAATGTACTCCGGGCTGATTGGTTCCTAGTTCAGTGTTTTCTCCAATCATTTGCACGGAGCCTAATTCAATAACTGCTTAAATTTGTGGAAATTCTATAATGGAGTTCAGTGGTTTGGATCAGTGCAGGTGGTTGGGAAAGTCACTAGCTTAGGCAAGCCATCAACCTTCTGTCATTTTACTATCTCCAAAGAGGAGCATAAAAATCACAAATGTATGTTATGCATGACTAAGGAGCATGCTGGATGCTATCTGACCACTGCCTACAGTGTTAAAATAAACCAGGAACAGGTTTCCCTTGGAAACACTCAACATTTAACTGGCAAAAAAGCAACAACTGTGATCTGTTCTATGAAAGAACACAGTTCAGCATCACTGTATTTCAGATGTTGTAGGTTGTATGAAAAACTGCCACAGCAAATCTATAAATCATCTGCATTATGTCTCCATTAAGAGTGAACTCAATATTAGCTCAATGTGGAATTCTGCAGCCCAGTTTAGGCATCCAGATGAGTTAATGGACAATAACTGGAACAAACAACACAGGTTATGCCCACCCTTGGTTAAAAGTTATATAAAGCTCCTTTTCAGGAGCTACTCCATTAAAGAGCAAATTGATAGCAATTCTCTTATCCATCTTCTGACTACAGATGCTGATGATCATATACAGACGAGGTATGAAAGTGCATCCTCAATACTGACTTATTCTAAAACTACTTGAAATTCCTGTGGTACATATGCTATAAAGGCAAAAAAGGAAAAAGTTGTCGGCTTTCTTTCTCATTGGACCCCACCCTATTTGACATCTTCTGTTATCTCGATTGACCGAGAGCTTGGAATTATTTTTTTTTTTAAGTGCATGCTGTAATAAACATATCTGTAATCTCATGTAGCCTGGGAATAATTTACCAGCTGGATTTCTTTCACTTGGGTAAGCTCAGGGAATGAAAGCCAGAATACTACCTGGCTTCTGCCTGACAAAGGCTCTTAGACCAGAATTCATTTTGCTCACCTTGAAAGCTACTACCTTAGATGTGAATCTAATTTTATTCTCCCACCTTTCTCTCGTCACCATAACTGTTTTTAAAAAGCTTGTTTTCTGTATAGTCAGGTGGTTGATTTGCAGACCAGGGTTGAGGAGTGATTTCAAGTTGTAATTTTGCTGCAGGAAAAAGAAGTAAAAATCTAACTACGATATATTCTAGCCTGACCACAGTGACATCAGCTTGAAAACTCATTTCATTGGATCACCCTGGGTATTTTGCATTTACGAGCTATATTTTTCATATCGTTAGGTATAGTGGCTGATAAAAACAGTTCTTACTGCAATTATTTGTTTTCAGATTTTCTCAGCAAGATTTCTTTTAGGCAGCACGGTGTAATTCCATAAGGAAAATCCTTCCTATTGTCTGAGTTGCATTACATGCATATTCCTCCTCCTAGTTAACTCCTTACCCTCCAGTCTCCACTAAACTATGATATCACCTTTAAAAGAAGCACCCTGCACTCTTTCCACACAGGAGGGGTGATCAACACAGTACCTTAAAAAAAGGGACTCATTCCAACTACTTGTTCTTTATGTCATCCCTCCAGCCTCATATCTTCCTCAGCCACACCAAAAATAAGAAGTTGTCTCCACGTCTGAAATTCCCCAACTCCCATTACAGAAATGCATTTAAATAATACAAGTACTACAGCAAGAGGCAGACAGCAAGATTTTGCATTTGCACCTCTCCTCCCAGAGGGTACTGGGGCTCAGGAGGTGATGTCTAACTTAGAAATAGAACGTTCAGTACCTAGTGGCTTTTATTTCGGCGTCTGCTATTTCACTTGATCAATAACAACCGCAGTCTCCACCGGCTTCGAGCGGGGACTCACACAGCCGAGCACTCCTGGACCATCTTCCTAGCAATGGTGACACAAGCGTTGCTCCCAGAAACCCCAAGTCCCCGCACCCGTTCTCCGGCAAGACTGGCTGCTCGACACCTCAGCATTTTCTTCGGTCACTTCGTCGGCAGTCAAGGAGAGAAGCATCCATGGGAAAAATGGCATATTACAAATTTTGCTTTGGGAAGCAGAGCTCGGCTCAGACCATTGTCGGGAGCAGAAGGGGGGGGACGGCTCTTAAAGCTCCAGCAGCCCCTTTCCAGCAACAGCATCTTTGCAGCTGGAGGCGAGCGATTACAAGGGGAGGGGCCACGGCGAACACGTCTCCCTTTTATTTCTCATCTTTTGTTAAACTTAACTGAGTGACATCTGGCTTCTCTGGTTCTTCAGTACCTTCCAGACTAATTATGCCTCGATGCGTGACTGAAGTCCATACGCACGCACGACTGCCTCCATGATCAAAAGCAAACCTGGTTTTTCGCCTTACAGAAACAAATCCTCTGCCCGCAGCTCATCGCTGCCTGGCGGACACCGGTGCAGTGCCTGATCTCAGCGGCACAAGGCAGGAGCCGTGGCGACAGATCCGCTGTACCGGGAGCTGGCAGAGCCTCTCTGCAGGTCACCCACCAGCTCGGGCGTCCCAAGAGCCTCTGCCCCGGGAGGCAAAGCCACCTGCACCCGGAGCACACACACCGGCTCCTCCACATCGGCTGCCGGGTGCCGAGCTGCCCTCGTCCTGGAGGAGCACCGGGTGGTGCCTATGCTGACAGCGGTCTGACAGCTCTAGACTGCTGTAATTCAAGTTGAGGCGAACAGCAGTACATCTCATCTAATCGGATATGTAGTGTAATAAAACGTATCATGTGCTGTAATCCGACCATGACAAAGCAGCGGTAAAATCTGCTATAATCTGAATACTCCAGGCGTGTAATTAATATTACGCGTGTGGAACCGCCCGGCTGTGCCCACAGCCCCCTCCACGGCTCCGAAGCCCCAGTGTGCAGCACCGGCGGGCGGCAGCGGGCGGGCAGAGGCGGGGGGAGCGGCTACGGGCACTGCTCCGCTCCTCGTCGTCGGGGACTTCCCCTGGAAGACGCCGCAGTGGTTTCCACCAGTCCTTAAATAAATTCTGAAGTAATCACGTTTTCTCCCCCTACCTCACGCACACGGCTCCCCAGATGCAGCTGCTGCCGCTTCGTGGCTCGCACAGCGCTAATTCCCTCACGCCCACACTTTTTTTTTTTATTATTATTATTATTTTATTTATTTATTTTTTAACACATATAAGGGAAAAAGAGAAAGAAAAGGGAGAAACCGGAGAACGGCGCGTCCTCCCCTCACTACAACCGATCCCTTCTGGCCCTTAGGGCACCCTCCGCCCT
>JAAWXA010000042.1:4948149-5101692 GCA_038090715.1 Florisuga fusca
GGGGGTGGGAGTCCGGGAGCCCGGTGGGCAGAGGGGCAGCGCCTTGGGCGAGGGAACGGTGGGGCCTTCACCGGTAAACGCCCTCTCCGCCTGGCGTGGCGCCGGGGCCTGCTGCCGCCTGTCCTGCACCCCCTTCCTCCCCCTGTCAGGGCTGGCCGACGGGGACCGGCGCGGTCAGGCAGAGAAGAAACGTGACGAATGGGACACTGGCAGGGTTTCCTGGAGGAACTGGGCGTAGTGAATAAAAAGTATGAAAAAACGTTTCTAAATAGGGGGTTTCCCAGCGTTTCGTTTGAAATAAAGTTCATCCCAGTGTGAGAATGACGTGCAGTTATCAAATACACAAACTTTGCTCTTGCATGAAATATTTTCATATTTGCTTACATTTCTTCTACGCAGGTGAGTTTCAGCCCTGAAGGACTAACTTTTGCTTCAGAAGCCCGAGGTCATTTCATAGAAAGGTGCAGGAGGGGAAGGGGAGCCGTGGCAAGCAGCAGGTGAAGGCTCAATGCTGCTTTCTGTTGTGGTGGCTTCACAGTAGGTTTGACCCATTATTTTGCTCCTTCCTGACACTGCATTTTGGAATATATAATGAACAGAGGATGCATATGTACAGTAGAAGGCAAATAGCTGAGACAAGGTGCCAACGCACACATTTTACAAAGAAGTGCAAAGTACTGGTGCCGTGCCACAGTTTGATTACAGAGCTTGACTCTTAAGTACAATGTATGGGTTAAAATAAAATAACTCTACCTCTTCAACTATCCCACTATTCCAGGTGGCTTTTTGTCACTTTTCTTGCCCATTCCAGATCGTTGTCTGGACTTAATTTATCTTCAGCATACAAATCACTGATGCAGTTGCCTGATGATTACGCTGTGGCTGAGGGCAAGGTCCATCATGCTTCAGAGTTTATACGTGTGACTATCACAAAAAATCTAAGCTTTGAGTTTGGCGAGTGATGAAAAAGTAAGCAGTTCAGAAAGGACTTGTGAAGACAAGCATGTTCAGCAGGTTGCCAGGCTGGCTAATAGCAACTTCTTCAAAGATGGGCATTATGTGATGGATAAATTTGATCAAGAGCATGAAAGTATAGTAATGTATTTCATGGAAACTTCAGAATTGAAAAGTACTGAATGTGCTATTTAATTATCATCTTAAGATTCCCTTGACTTGACCATAAGATCTCAATTTGACCATAAGATCTCAAAACATAGTTTTGCTTATTTAACTCCAGGTATGCTAAACCTCAAAATTATTAATAATCCCAAAACTATGAGATGCCCAGTCTCTGTCAACTGGCTCTTTGTCATCTTTCTGATATATGAGCATTTGGAACATCTAGGAGATAAATTAGGTGGGTATAGACAGTTAGGAAGAGTACAGCGAGACTGTATGCGTAAAGACCATAGGAACCTTAGCCATTTGCCAGGCTATTTTGCAAAAGAAAATATAATCTTGTGTCAGAAAGACACTCAAAGACACATCTGAAAGCTGGCTTGCCCCCCTCCGTGTTGCCATGCTGTTCCCANCCCACTATTCCAGGTAGCTTTTTGTCACTTTTCTTGCCCATTCCAGATCGTTGTCTGGACTTAATTTATCTTCAGCATACAAATCACTGATGCGGTTGCCTGACAATTACGCTGTGGCTGAGGAGAAGGTTCATCATGCTTCAGAGTTTATACGTGTGACTATCACAAAAAATCTAAGCTTTGAGTTTGGCGAATGATGAAAAAGTAAGCAGTTCAGAAAGGACTTGTGAAGACAAGCATGTTCAGCAGGTTGCCATGTAGGCTGGCTAATAGTAACTTCTTCAAAGACGGGCATTATGTGATGGGCTTTTTTTCCATTACTTACTTGTTTTTCCTTTTTGTCTTTTTGGCATTAAAGCATCTTTTTCTCCGTACAGTAAGGTCAAGGCAGGATCTGCAGCTTCAAACTCTAGAACTCAGCACTTTTTTTTTTTTTAACAACAGCATCTGTATGCATAGAAGTATCACCCACTATTGATAAAGATGAGTGTAATTGATTACATCCTTCAAACATTTCAAACAGCTACTTACTGAATAAAGCATTTGCTAGGCATGTGGGAGATCTGAGCTCACTGTCTGTGTTCACCCAAGTTGGTTGTTTTCAGTACTTGACATAGAAAAGATTCCAACTCCTGTTCTATGAACTAGAGGAGTCAATTGTTTGAAAAGTGTTAGAGCAGACATGCTTCCTTTGTAGTAATTTGATTTAGAAATATTTGTGGAATAATACAGGAAGTCTGTTGGGCCCCCACCTCTTCATTCCCATCCTCTCTACCACCTTTCAATCATTAAAGCAAAAACCCATCACTGAAAGACTGTTACTGCTACTCGTGGTATTGTCCCCGTTGACCTGCTGCCCTGAGCTTCTCTGTTACCAGATTCAAGTGTACCCAAAACCTCAAATGTGTCTGAAGTACTGTGTTTCAGAGTGCTGAGGTTACTGCATAGTGCAGAAGCTCTGCTTTATGGTACTAATTTAAAAAGGAATCTTCTCCTATTCAAGCATTTAGGCTTTTGAGGTCAATGAGATGGAAGAAGGAAAATCTCTAAAGAATGGAAAATGAAGGACTATGGAACAACCACAGAAGATGGCTTGCAAGAGCCCAAAAGAGCAAGTCCTTTGGGCTTTGTCATAATAAGGGAATGCTCCCTACAGTAGAGGGCATCTTTTTGGTAAAACTTAGTTGCATGGATAAATTTGATCAAGAGCATGAAAGCATAGTAATGTATTTCATGGAAACTTCAGAATTGAAAAGTACTGAATGTGCTATTTAATTATCATCTTAAGATTCCCTTGACTTGACCATAAGATCTCAATTTGACCATAAGATCTCAAAACATAGTTTTGCTTATTTAACTCCAGGTATGCTAAACCCCAAAATTATTAATAATCCCAAAACTATGAGATGCCCAGTCTCTGTCAACTGGCTCTTTGTCATCTTTCTGATATATGAGCATTTGGAACATCTAGGAGATAAATTAGGTGGGTATAGACAGTTAGGAAGAGTACAGCGAGACTGTATGCGTAAAGACCATAGGAACCTTAGCCATTTGCCAGGCTATTTTGCAAAAGAAAATATAATCTTGTGTCAGAAAGACACTCAAAGACACATCTGAAAGCTGGCTTGCCCCCCTCCGTGTTGCCATGCTGTTCCCAGCAAAGATGAAGTGGAGACTTAACAATTTTTTTCTGCTATGAACAGGGTAAAACAGGAAATTGACACCACCATACTCTTGGGAAATATCTTATCTTACAGGGAAGTGAAGAACCAGCTTGAAAAAGATTTGCTTTTGCTTTCAAGCCATTCAGGGCAAACTGAGAAGCAGGAAATGGTTGCAAAGATTGATGATGTAGCCAAAACAGTAAGAAGGGAAAGTGGTTTCCTGTATCCCTGTTTTGAATAATACTTCAGCACTTCATTTGTTAAAGCCTACCAACAGCTACTCTAGCATCATGAAGGCCTGCATAAGATTTTTTTAATGGAGAAAGGATAAGTTGTCTTCGAAATATTGCACAAGAAGGAAAAAAAAAACCCAGCAATATTTAGAGCTAGCTGTCACTTGATAACTAGCCATTAGAGCCATTGGAGACTAAGAGAGTAGTGCAAAAATAAAGTTTAGAGGGTCTTGGCTGAGACTGGAAAAAATATATGTAATACTGTGTGAATAAATTACATTCCAACATAATTGGAGTTATAATTCTAACAGTACTTTACAATTACATTCATGCTTATTTCCCAAAGGTTCTCTGCATATTATTATAGCTTTAGGAGTTTCGCTGTAGCTCCTCACTTTAAATTTCTTACCTATTTCAGTTGTGAGTTTTATCTTCCATACCATGACTTCTGTTTTTTACTAGAAGACTGTCATAAACCTGGTTTTCTCACACAAAAAACCATCCCCATTTATCCTCAGAAATTGTCGTGCAAATCTTAAATATCCCTCCGTGGAGGCTTTTAATGGAGGGAGATAAAGTTTAGAATTTAGATGTTAATTTTTTAAAGTCACCTGAAGACCAATAAAAGACAAGCCTGAGATTTGGTACTATAGTTCAGCTACCTTTCAGTGTGGCTGAAAGTCCTCAGCTGGGAAAGGGCAGCTTTTATCTGTCTCAGTTAGTCTGATATGCAGAGTAGGTTCTAGTTCCTGGATAAGGAATGGTTGATTACACTAGAATCTTTTAATCTTAATACACTTCTTCAGGATGCCTTTTCTGGTGACATAATTGAAGGGCCGTAAAGACCTTCTGGAAAATCTCCATTATGTGCACACTGTTGTATATGAGCCCCAAAAACCTGAAGGGGTACTTTTTTTGTGATTGGGAACATTGTCTAAGAGAAATTCCTGTCATCGCTCAGCTAAGGAGATTCTTTTGCATTCATGGAAATGTAAAAATATAAATACTATCAAAATAGCAACTATGATTAAGTAATGTGTATCATGATTTTAAAAATAGAATCTTAAAATTGTAAAATGGTTTGGGTTGGAGGGGACCTCAAATATCCTCTCCTACCAAGCCCCTTGCATGGGCAGGGACACCTCCCACTAGACCAGGTTTCTCAAAGCCCCATCCAACCTGGCCTTGAACTCTTCTTGGGAGGGGGCATTCACAGCCTCTCTGTGCAACTGTTCCAGTGTCTCACCACCCTGACAGTCAGTAATTTCTTTCTGATATCTAATCTAAAACTCCCCTCTTCTAGTTTAAAGTCATTGCCTCTTGTCGTATCACTACATGACTCTCTGAAAAAAAAAAGGGCCTTTTTTTTTCCATCCCATTCTATCTTCTTTTCTTCACATACTGGAGATCTGCTATAAGGTCTCCCTGGAGCCTTCTCTTATCCAGGGTGAACAAGCCTATCTCTTTCAGGCTGTCTTCATACGAGAGGTGGTCCAGCTCCCTGATCATCTTTGTGGCCCTCTTCTGAACTCAGTCTAACAGCTCCATGTCCTTCTTATGATGGGGACTCCAGAACTGGACAACGTACTCCAGGTGGGGTCTCAATAAAACAGAGTAGAGGGGGAGAATCACGTCCCTTGATCTGCTGGCCACACTTCTTTTGATGCAGCCCAGGATGTGGTTGGCTTTCTGGGGTGCAAGTGCACACTGACAGCTCATGTCATCATCAATTCTCATCAACCATCACACTCAAGTCCTTCTCTTCAGAACTGACCGAAGGAATCAGTGAAGAATAACAAGAGCCATAACTGATGCTAATGAAAGATGTGATCATTAGGAAACAATCCAATCTGTAACACATCACAGCCAACATCACAGCAAGCTAACTGACACCATTAGTCTACCTTTCCACCCCAAGATTCTTGTTCCATTACATAGCTGGTAAGGTAAGGTAAAGATCTGTGACGTCTATACCTGAAAATGTCACAATGTTGAGGCATCTCTCAGGTGTTTTAGGTCATGCCTAGCTCCTTCACACACAAATAAATCAAGCCTGTTTACACTAAATCACAGAATCATCCAGGCTGGAAAGGACCTCTGAGATCACCAAGTCCAACCCTTGATCCACTGCTGCCATGGTTCCCAGACCATGGCACTGGGTGTCACATCAGTCTCTTCTTACAAACCTCCAGGGATGGAGAATCCACCACCTCCCTGGGCAGCCCATTCCAATGTCTGATCACCCTCTCTGTAAAGAATTTTTTCATAATATCTAACCTAAACCTCTCCTGGCAGAGCTTAAGTCCATGCTCTCATCTTACTGGTAGCTACTTGGGAGGTAATCCATGCAAAGCAGTATGCAGGTGAAATTTTCTGCCATTGGATTGCTAGTAAACTACCTCAGTGTAACTTCAGTGAGACAGCTTCAACTACTTTGACTTTCATAACCTTCCAGCTTTGCTACAAAAGTGTTATTTGTCTGGATAAAAATCCTTCTATGATCAGGAAAGTGCAAATACTGCCCTATGGTGCAATGTAGTTTTTCAGCTAGACAGGTTTTAACACTGGCCTGGCAATTAACAGCTGCTCTCTATTAATCCCCCTCTCCTCCCTAATAAAGAAAGGAGAGAGAATAAGGGAGAGAGACTTACGGGTTGGAAACTAAACTACACAGCTTTAATGAAACATTAATGATAAATAGGAAAAATTACTAAATATATACAAACATACAGGAAAAAAATTGATAACACGTTCCTCCCCCCCTTTCCCACAGTAACTCTCACATCAGCACTGAGGCCGCAGGGCAGCCCTAGGAAAGTCCAGGCTGGACTCCTGGAGTTGGCAGCAGTCGGGAGCTGGAGGCAGGAACACACAGATTCAGGCTGGCATGGATCAGGACCACAGGCAGAGGAATGGATGGAATCCTCCCTGGATGCAGAAGCAAACAGGGAACAGGCAAAGAAGGGAAGCAGGAAGGGCAGGAAGAGCAGGAGGAGGTTTGACCCTTGTGATCCCTCAAATTTATACTGAGTATGATGTGTATGGGATGGAATACTCTGTTTGGTCAGTTCTGGCATCTATCTTGTCCATTCCTCCCCAGAGGAGGGGTTCAGGTGGGAAAAATGTTCCTCAGAGCTGAGCAGTGTTGGCTCTGCACACCAGTCTCTGGCAGTAACTATAAACATCCAGTGTTATCAGTCCTAGAAGCAGACACTGCCTGAGAAACTTGCTGTTAATTTCAGCAAGTGCAACTACTTACAAGAGACTTAGCTTAAAGCAAAAGTACAAGACAGAAAATCACCTTTATCCTGGCCCAAACCAGGACAGCTACTCAGAGAAAGCTAAAATATATGCACCACTGCTCAGTCTAGATTGTAACCATGGGGATATGGAATTTTATAACAAGTTCTGATTCTCAATACTTTCAAATATTCCATGGGTTTGCATGATGTCTGTAGTCTAGATTAATTAAAGTTTGGCATTTGATAGTTATGTTAATTCACTAAAAAACCACTTGGTTTCATTATTGAGAAAAATCTCATCTGCTCAGCAAAAATAATAAAATGAAGGACCCTCATAGGATCATCTTAGTTGCTGAGTAGCAGTGTATAAATATGCCAAAATAAAGTCACACAATAAAGCTTGATGGATTAAGGCACTTCACTGTACAGTTGTGTGCACTTCTGCCCTGTGAAAAAGAAAAAAATGCACAAGAGGTGCTAGTTGAAACAAGTGTTAGTAAAAAACGTTTTGTGAATTACTTCAAAAGCATAATAATTTTATACTAGAGAGTGGGATTTAGGGAACCAGAGAGGTTAAATATTTTACCTTGAATGTTTTCAGATTTTCACAAAAAATTACCTGTTTATCTTTGCTTTAAAATTGTTTCTCCCCCTATCAGCCAATTACTTCCGTGTGTAACGAAAGCACATCCACCTCCTCTTTGGTACATTTAAGTGAAGGGTAGCTTCTCATCCTAGTAAACAACTTTGTAAGATAATCAATTGCCAAGAGAATGAAGACTTTTGTTGTCAATAGACAAAGTGTACCCCACCAAGGTATTATTTAGCTTTATCATATACATGTACCATCTCTTTCTTACTGTTTTAAGGTTTGGACTGAGTTGGGGTTTTTTTGGTTTTAAGTTTTTTGTGCAAATTGTTGGTTAACAGAATTGCATGAAAGCAAAGCAATTTTCTTGCTTTCTGAACTCGTTTTATTTAGTACATGGGAGTGAACAAGAAAAAGAAACTGGGTTCTTTATTTACTGTGCTGTCTTAACAGCCCTGCTAACAGCATGATACTTTGAAAGGGATTCCAGTTTTGTTTCCAGAAGAAATAGAGTGAATGTGGAAGTTCAGTCAGTGCAAAGTCTTTTCTTAGGTAATGTAAAACTGAGAAAAGAGAAGCCAGTATGTGAACCATACACCTTTATGGCACAAGCTTAGGTTCACAGTCATCAATAAGAGGAAAACAGTGGAAGGCATGGGTCTACAAAAAGCCAAAATTATTGTTTGTTTTGGAAGTTCATGTATTCAAATGTATTTTCATACACAAGGCATGTTATTATGTAGCTGTTGAGTTTGCTGCCCACAAAATATCCCTGGAAAAGAATCTCAAATAATAATCAAACACAAGAGACAAAAACAAAAACAAGGGGAAATTACAGTGGTTTGCATGCTACTGTTTTTACAACCAGAGAAGCATTTTTGACAATGTGGCCCAAACAGCATTAACTACATTACAGCAGGATTGGCAGCTTTCAGCCTCTCCCCTTGTCAGACCGCACACCAAGATGGGGCTTTTGGGTTTGCTCTTTTCTGTACTTCTCCATACTCTTGTGAAGTAATAGGAATAACCAGCCATCCATGAACAAAGGACTGGGAGTGCTTGTTGTGCTACTGAACATGAAGCAGTACAAATTTAAATTTACATAAAATTCAGTGATGTCGAGCCTACTCTTTATTCTCCTGTCTACATGCTAGATTGTTATGGATTGTATTAGACAAAACGTAAGCTTTTCTGTAAGACTCTTGGCATAAGTTTTAAATATATTACCTTTGCATGTGTATCTTTAGTACTATTTAGTGCCCACTATATTTAATGAAAACCATAAAAATAGTAATTCTACTTTTTTCAGTTACCCAAAGAAAAATCACGGTAGAAAATAGCAATGGGTTAGAAATTCAGTAGCAGGGAGAAGAACATGTATTCACAATATTTCTGTTTTACCCTTTAAGTGAGTCATATTTTCTGCTAATTACGTTCATTGTTGCTAGCAATTTATTTTGTTACCTTCAAACTATTTTCAGTCATAGCAAAGATTTCTTAACATCTGTGTGCATGACAAGCTTCACACTCCTCCTGTCATTACTTAACAAAAGAAGGAAAGGAAAGGCAATCAAAAAAGTGGAGATGAACAAAAAGTCATCCTTTGCAGCACTCAAGATACCAGCTGAAGGAAACTTCACATTTCATGCACACACACATACATGCATACACACCTACCAGCAGATCCCCAGGAGAATTAAAAAAAAAAACAACATAAAAATCTTGCCTACAAAATCTCAGTGCAGTAAGAATTCTACAAAAATTTACCAGATAAGTTTATTAAAACCTCAAATATTACTCAGTTATTTTTTTTGATATTAATCTTGTGAAAATGAGCAATTATTACTATAAAATATGACCAATAGACATTTCAGCTTAGCATGATATTTTACACACCTAAGAAATTATCCTTTGTTCACATTCTACTTCTCAATATTGCCTTTATATCTCCTGGAGAATTTTTGTTGATGTCCCTGCTTTTCAGCATTTGTTTCATTGTTGTGAAATTATTTTTCAGTGCATTAATGGAAAGATGAGGATGACCACTAACAGCTATTATTGGTTATTAATTTTTTTTAAAGGAACTTTACCTTTTGTTTCCAGTTAGTCCATTTTTGTCTGTCTTTATTTGTTGAGATAAAAGCAAATCAAATCTAATAAGCACAGATAACTATTATAAAAGACAAAAATCTTCAAATTATAGGAAAAAAGAGCAGCTGAAATTTGCAAAGAAGAAAAATATGCAGTTTAAGGTAAAAAATCCAACAAAACAAGGCAACAAAATGTTATAATTCATATGATGATTAATACAATTAGTCAGTTATTTCCCAGTTAAATCAAAGATGTGTTAAAAGATGACTTTAATAATTCTCATTCTCCTAAGGAAGAGTAGAAATAATTACTACCACTAGCATCAGAGTTCAGTGATCAATGCATTGACAAAGTACAGGATGTTCTTTTCCTATCCATAATAAATATTTATTGAGAAGCCTCATCCCATGGTGCTTTATGGCCCTCTTGGAATGCTAGACTAAACCTTGTTTTCCTTGAGAGCCTCTTCTACTGTTTTGCAGAGGCAAACTGTCCTTGGCTCAGTTTCATGTGTGAATCTTCTCAGAAGCAATAGGATACCTCTTTGCCTAGCACTTAACTCAGACCTAAAGAGTATGGTGGAGTCAATTAGGTCTTACAAAGGTGAGAACTTCCTTGCTATGGATATTCAATGCTACAGGTGCACAGGGAGAGATATGTTCAAGTGTACTCTTGCCAGGAAAATGGTTAAAAGAAAACTGAGCTTGGCATAGAAAATGTTTTACTGATAAAGGACAACATACAGGTGTAGAAAAAGAAAAACGATGAACTCTTAATGCTAACCAACAATAAACTGCATATTTAAACATGGAGTAAGTTTCTGCAGACCTTGAACTTAAAAATATGTCAAGTGTTTTGCCGGTTTCCAGGTAGTGAAAGCTCCCCAATAAAGCTATTCCCGCTATGTTCCCTCAATAAAGCTATTCCCGCTCTATTCCCTATCTAATAAACATCTGAACAAACAAAAAAAAAGATGATTTACTTTCCTTAAAAATTAAACCTTGAAAATCAAAACTGATTTTAACAAAATAAAGAATATTTTGTATACTTGATACTTTTTTTAAGATAGTTTGTAATACAGAACAATGAGGACACAAAGAGACTACATTGTGTGTTAAATATTGGTGTAAATAACTGTGATAAAGTTCTGTCTCTACGTGGGTGTGGGGTTTAGCCTCCACAGATTTTGAATTGCACTGTTCAGATGTTCAGAAAATAATTCTTTATGTCTATTTAATTTTTTACTTACAATTACATAAACAATTGTTATGGTCTTTTCTTCATGTGTTTGGACAATTTGGTCTGTTGATTCCCGTTATAAATGACCAAAGACTGAGACTCAATGTTGTCTTTAGTAGCTCAATTTAATTAATATAAATTGCAGTAAGCAAAGCAGCACTGGATGCAGGGGGGGACAGAATCTTTATCCCTCATGCATGCAATTAAAGCTCTGGAATTATCTTTTATTGAGTACACTTCTATGCATATTCAAAAGTAGGTGGGTTTATGCATATGGTGGGTTTATGAATATCTTATGCATACTCATAAGATTACATCATTCCATTATAATATTCATGATGGGTGGAGTCTGGGCGGAGTCTGGGCAGATATACGGGGGTCATCAGGGGGTCTTTGGATGAAGTAAGAGGTCTTTCTCAAGCTTGAACTTTTTACCTTTCTTGATTTTGCTGTCTTCATTGTGTTGTTGCAAGACAATATCAGACTCTGGCCATAAACTTTCCTCTTATCTACTGGTTATGTCATCTTTATATTCTTTTTGTGCAGGTGTTCCCATTCCTTTGGTGCCTAGTTAGCTTTGGCAGTGTCTTATTCTAAGAACAGGATCTACACTTTTAATTATCTTCAAGATAGGAGCTACTCGTTAGGGCCTTGCTTTGTTCACACTGCTTCAGTGGAAAAATTACATGTCTCAGCTGCCTTGCTTAGCCTCACATTCATCTCTCACTCGGTTAATTCTTTTCCTGAATTTTACTTGGTTAGGAATACAAATTCATCAATATACATTACAATTCCCATGTTACTTTCTGTGAATAGAGAATTATTACTGTCTTCTGAGTCTTTGTGTAATTTTAACAAGTGGTGAATCTAAGTAGAAAGTGTCCAGTAGTGAAATCTTACTATTCCATAAGCTCACCAGATCACAATGCTATCAATTCCACTGTGGAAAAATACACAAAGTTTTCTTTCTTTTAGTTATAGAATATCAGGGATAGGGTTTTTTTTCTTAAAGGTTAAAATAGTACTGTTTGTAGATATTTTCCCCTCCCATCAAATCTTAATTAATCAGGGCCCCAAGGGCACCATCAACCCTGGTTGTCCCTGACCCCTCCCTGAGGCTCCTTCAACCTTGTACATGGTCCAGGACAAGACATCAGCCCCCCTGGGACTATCAGCCCCTGCCCCAGTGATGCTGCAGCAGGACTGGTCTCCAGCTTCCCACAGCCCTTCCCTGCCTGGCCATGGACCCCAATGAGCCTCTGGTCCCACCAGTGGTCAGACATCCCAGCCTGTCCCTGGGCAGGTACAGGATATCACTGCCCCAGGGCAGTCCCAGTGACCCCAGCCCCTGCCCTCACTTGTCCTGAGAGTCACTCTGTGTTCTTCCCTGCAAGGCATTTTCAAGTAATCTTTACTGTTTCGTTTTATCATTTTTTCATGAAGTACTGTGTTGCATAAAATGTTAAACGTATTATAGGTGAGAAATGAAATTTTATGGCATTTCTCCTAAATCGGTCAACAGATTGTCTATATTTTAAATGGTACTTATCTGCCAATTTACCACACATTATTTTTACAGATAGCTTCATACTGACTATACACAAAGACTGAAAACTTTAAATAGTGAGCAACATAAATGGGTAACAAATTAAAGAGTAAGAGACTGAAATGCATGCAGTTTTTTTGTTGTTTTAGTTGAGGTTTTTAAGTTCGGGTGCATTTGAGGTGACTGAGCTTTGTCTGGGAGAAGCATCCATTGGTAAGCTGCCGGCGAGCCTTGTGTCTGTCCCTGAGCCTGTATGTCAGCCTGTGACCCCAGTAATGATTCCTTCAGCCTGTGCCCGGTGCTTTGTTACTGCCACCCTCTGTGGCCTTGACTTGCAATGGAAGTCAGTGTCTCTTGAAGGACCTCTCCCAGGGCAAGCCAGGCACTTGCTTGGGGACGTTTCTCTGCCTTTCACCTCCGGAGAGGCAGCTTGTCCTCTCCTGTCACTGCTGCCACGGTGTCACTAGGTTCCCATGCAACTAATGATAGTATATGGAGCTGAAGGGATGCATGCCCAAGGTATGAGCTCTAGAGAGGCTGTGAGGTCCTTGCTCTCCTCTCTAGCTGCATCTGGTTGTGACAGATTTCACAACTTTTGTTTCAGGTTTTCCGCACTTACTGTATTTGTTACATATAGTTGTGTTTTCAAGCCTTCTTTTGGAAGATAATAAACCAGAGAGTTTCATGTTTTGTTTAAAAATAAATTTACCCTCGTGCAATTTTATGACTCTGGGATTTGAAATTATAGTCATGTCAAAACTGTGCTAACTAGGAGTTTTTATAAGGGAGGAGTAAAGAGGCAGAATAAGGACAACTAGCATGATGCTTGTGAAAAAATCAGTGAGTACTTGTGTCCTCCTTCATATTATTTTGGTTTTCTTTCAAACATCGGCCAGTGCTTCTGAACCTGATGAAACAATTCCAAGAAGATGGAAATTGTCATCTCAACCTGGAAGAATTAGGAAAGTAAAAATTGCATTAGATACAGCTAAGTCTTTGTCCTGACTTCTCCATACAAACAGTAGATTCCGTAGTAGGTAGACTGGCCTAAAGATACATCTCTGTGTTAGAAGTGTTAAAATCAAGAAAAACACTGCTATCTGTCTGTCAGTGGTTCTGAGGCTTATGTAAGCTGATTTTCCCATAGCCCAGATCTCTTCTGCAGATGATAAACAGAAACTCCTATGGCAAAATTTCTAAACACTTTCATTACTATGGTAGATTCTGTCATGACTTTCATTGACAAGTATATAAAGGGAAAAAACTTTCTTACTACATTACTACCCTGACACAATTTGATTTCAGAGAGTCAACTCTTTTGACCCATTATATTAATAGATAACTAATGAATGAGATATTAAAAATACAGAATAGTAAAATACAGCTATGCTAATACTTCCTATGATTTGGGGGGTGTCTTTATGTTGGGACTTTCTTGCTATCTGAGTGCTTGAATTTTCAGCCTCCTTACCATACTAATTATCTTTTAGCCAGCATTTCTAGGAAATAGAGATGCCTTCACGTATATTTATTTCTCTTCTGGTGAATTCCCTCACTGGTTTTGTCTTTTCAGGCTGTATTGCATTAATCTTTGCCATTATATCTGAAGCAGATACCAACTGTGAGGATTAAAGATTCAGATAAAGATTCAGATAAAATTTTAAGAGGAACAGAAATGTCTTCCAAATGTATTAATATGATTTGCTATAGTCTATATAAAGTGTCTATTTGGAAATGAATGTAGTTTAAATTCATTCAATTAATCCAAAACTGCTTGTTAGATCAAAGGACAGAAAAAAAATACTTGATGAGCACATATAATACTGATGATTTTACTGAAAACTATCTGCATATGTTGTCCTATTTTAGCTTTTTACTGTGTTATGCAGTCTTCATAATTTCAGAGTATTCTACAAATTAGTAGGAAATCAGTGAAGGCATTTTACAAGTGTTTTCAAGCATGTGAATTTTTTCAGTAAGTCAGAAATGTCCTGGAAATAAGGAGAACTATAATATACTCCTCAAAGTCTTGTGTCTTCCTTATGTAAGACAATCTGTCATGTTGGATTCAAATCTATCTTGCTATCAGGAAGGCCTGCTGTTTTCCTCTTTGCCTTTAAAATGGTGTACTAACAATAGAAGTACTCACTGATGAAACCATGGTTACAGTGGAAATAAGTTGTATCTGCATCACTGATAATAAAAAATAAAAAAATAAATAAATAAATAAATAAATAAAATAAAATAAATAAATAAATAAAAAAATACCTAACTATGTTCCTTTTTTGAGCAAAAGTGTTCTAGAAAGAGTTCTAAAACTTCAAATGTCTAAATATGCACTCGTGACTCTTCATCAAGTGGGTGAAGAGCAGAATGAAGCATGCCAAGTTGACATGACATAACTTCTTTTTAAATGACATATCAGTTGTCCTTGCTTCTGAATCACTGATGTAAAGCAAAACCAAATCAGAACACATACTAGGCACTTTTTTTCCCTGGACTCAGGGACAGACTAAAAATTAATGAAACTGTTCTAAAAGTAAAATACTAAACAGCAGGAGTTCAAATGGGTCAGAATATGATTCTAGGTGGTCAGCAAACAAAGCATTGGATGTATCAAGGCTGGTGAAGGGACTCCAGCACAAGTCCTGTGAGGAAGGGCTGAGGGAGCTGGGGGTGTTCAGCCTGGAGAAGAGGAGGCTCAGGGGAGACCTCATCACTCTCTACAACTCCCTGAAAGGAGGGTTTAGCCAGGGGGGGGTTGGTCTCTTCTCCGAGGCAGCTCCCAGTAAGACAAGAGGGCATGGACTTAAGCTCTGCCAGGGGAGGTTTAGGTTGGATATTGGGAAGAAATTCTTTACAGAGAGCGTGATCAGGCATTGGAATGGGCTGCCCAGGGAGGTGGTGGATTCTCCATCCCTGGAGGTTTTTAAGAAGAGATTGGATGTGGCACTCAGTGCCATGGTCTGGGAACCTCGGTTGTAAAGGATCAAGGGTCGGACTTGATGATTGCAGAGGTCCTTTCCAACCTGGCTGATTCTATGATATTCCATGATATTCTATCATCTTTAAAAAAAAAAGTGTCCTCTCTTCCCAGATTATTTTTATCTTCTGCACCAGGACAGCAAATAGAGCAGGAAACAAAATCTTTCATATTCAGATTTTGCTGAACACAGGATGACATTTACAGCTACAGGGCTTGAATTTCATTTGCATGTACTCTTTCTTGTATCATACTTGCCTCTTTTCTTGCAACACACTTGAACATGCTTTTTCACTACCTACTGTGGCACCCCTCTTGAGGATGATTAGTCTAATTGGAATAATGAAATCATAGAATCACTTTGGTGTGAAGTAATTTCCTCTTGTTCTATTGCTTGTTACTTGGGACCAACACCACCCCACCACCTCTTCTTTCAGGTAATCACAGAGAGCAATAGCTGTGGAGTAATGGCATGTTCAGAGCTCATAGCAGTGTCAGAATTCATTCTTACAACTTCTTTCAGTTGAGTGAAGTTTTGGAATAGCAGTACATTCATTACCATTTGTAATGTTTACATGACATCATAGTTTTCACTCTGAAGTAGTGCGTACAGTATACTAAGACAGAAGGGAAAACAATCCGACAACAAAAAAGAAAACCAAACAAAAACCAGTTCCCAACACAGATAATGTGCTGTACAAGGAGAAAATTGCTCATCTCAAAAAAATTGAATGATAAGCCCCTCAAAAGAGTGAGTTCAGACTTGTCGGCAAAGGGTTTTGAATGGGTGAGGAGTGCTGCTTTACCTGTGAAAAATACCTGTGTCTATTCTGCTTCATTTTTTCTAAATTATCATGATTTTCATTAGACATCTTAATTCAGCATGTTGTTGTGCACTACAGATATTTTGATCACCTGAAAATGACCACCCATTTCATAACACAAGCTTGTACAGATTTCCTCTTTTATGTTTTTAACTTTCTTAAAATTTATAAGGAAATTTAAGAATTTGCAGAATTATGTCCTCTGTTTTGAGAGATGATTGCATGCAGAACAGAAAAAAATCAGTACAGGTCAGGAAAACTGATTCTGAATAATCACAAACAATTAAAAATCCATCATTACCATATCTGCAAAAAAAAAAAAAAAAAAAAAAAAAAAAAAAAAAAACAGCTTAGTGCTGATATATATTGGGTTGTATGAGTACTGAGTTGGTCTGTGGAGCGTAAGTGGCTGAATCTGCAGCACTTAGCTTTGGATGACACTAACTCTGTGTGGCTTCCTGGTGACGAGAGGATGGGCTGAGAACAGAATTGAAGTATAAAAACAGGTACAAAAAAAGATAATCCTTAGACTACAAAAAATATAGAAGTTAGTTGCACAGCTGAAATTGACATAAAGTAAAAATGGACAAAATTTTAAAATGGAAAAAGCTCTAACAGAGAATAAACAAATCAGTGTGACAACATGAGAAGGTTTGTTTCCTAATGCAGCCTAGCAATAGAGATGTTGTGAGCTCTAAGCTATTTAACCCAAGAAAGTACCAACTCATTCTTTTTAAAATCATAAATCTTCAGACAAGATAATTTGGACATAAGTAAAAAAGTAGAAGCAATAAAATGCATTTTATTTTCTATCTGAGGTGTTTTAGCATTACTTATTTTCTGTAGTTTAATATGGATAAACTATTTACATCCCAAAATTAAACTTTTTTTTTACTACACACCAAAAAAAAGCTTTCTAGGTAGCATTGTGCCCATTGAGGAGTACAGTATCTTCTGCTGTGTAGTGCTTTTTTCCCTTAGGAAGATAGATCCTTAGTCTGGAAGGATGAAGAATGCTGTTCATCTTTAAACCTAATATCAGTGAAATATCAACAGGATTTTTTATTTCTGTTTCTATGCTGTGCATGCAGGGAGCCATTTGATCTCAAGCTTTGAGGAAAATTTGGAAAGAGAGCTAAAAAAAAAAGGTCCTATCTTTGGAATATCTCTGTAAATATTTCCTGGGTGTAACTTCCATGAGGATAAATGGAATTTACACTGGGAAAGCTGCAAAAGAATGGATTACTAATAGCAAGCACAAATCGCATAAAACTAAAACAGTATCATTTTAAAAAATGACCCAAAACAGCATGCTTCCAGAAAGAATAAAAGGAAATGTGAAAGCAAATGAAATCGTTAGAAATAAATGTGTGATCTAATAACCTCTAATTCAGTCAAATTTTGTGACCTGTTTTGTGACCCCCCCTTTAATGGGGGAAAATGTTTTCAAGTTGAAAGTCTAATGCAAAATTTTTTCATGGCTCAAGGGAAAAAATATCTGTATATATGAAATTAATGGGTTATGAGATAAAAATTTATGTTTAAGTTTCATTACTAAATATGTCAATGTTAATTATTCTCTTAGTCCTGTTGATATACTTTAGAATTGGAACAAGGAACAGACATTTTATTCAATAGTTAATTTTTTACATTAGCAAGAGTTGCAATACAAAGAAATTTGGCTCCATGTGGTTTATGCTTGGAAGAAATATAAATCCTGGTATCTTCTGCAGTTGAAAAAGCACAGCACGCTCCTTGTAAGTGTGTGGGAGGGATCTGGAATATAAATTAGAACTACTTAGTGGGTTTTTTAATCACAGAAAAAATTATTTATTTCAAAAGCAAGTTTCTTTCTACAGTGTTTCATGAATTGCACAAATGGTTTTAATTGGGTGGCTTAGGTTGCAATATTTATTGCTTTGGGGAATGCAAACAGGGGTTGGTAGTGAAAGCTTCTTTTTATAATTTGCAGAGATTTAAAGAAATTGCCCCTTACTGATATTTTATGTTGGTAGAAGTTTCTGCTCAGACAAGTCTGAAAGAGAGTTGTGCTATTCAGATCTCTGATGACTGTAGCACTAATTTTCATGGTGAAGAAGTCCCTGCTTTAAACTGGATGAAACAGGATTTTGACACTGACTTTCACTATGTAGCTGAGGAAATTTGACTGCCAATATATTGGCTTGTTTTGTTGCATATAATGTTGTTTTCTTCTTAACAGAAAGCAAGCTCTGGACAATTAATAGAAGAGAATTCCTACCAAGATGTCTCAGTCAGAAAGAATCTGACATTAAGTGAACTTAAGGTCCTTTCAGTTTTTCAGCATTGCAATTTATAATTGGCTAAGGCTGATAAATCATTCCAGATTTTCCCTTTCAGCAAGTTGTTCCGTAGTTTGACAGGCCTGAATGCTTAAATCAGAGATGGCAATTCTGTGAGATGGGAGGAGGTTTGAGATCACGGTACTCAGAATTACAATTACTGCGTTTGTTGGAGTGCTTTATTATAATCTGTAAGTTTCTTTAATAGCAAGCATTTTCCAATCAAAGCTATGTAAAACTTTATGGCAAAGCCTGAATCTTGGCATTCTTTTGCTGATCTAGGAAAAGAAATCTATGAAAACTAGATTTTAAGTCATACCCACAGCTAGTTACAGACTTAAAGCCAGGCTGAATGCTAAACAGGGAACAAACAGATTTGAAAACCTGTATTAGATAGCAGTTCAATGCAACTTTGGAAGATATTTCAACAATGACACTATATTATACAATTGAGTATAACAGTTGAGTTACTGGTACTGATTTCTTCATACCTGTGACCAAAGACAGGTCCTGGGGAAATGGTAGGAAGCTGAACCAGGGAAGCCTTAGGTTAGATACCAAGAAAAGGTTTTTCACCCAGAGGGCAGATGAGCAGTGGAACAAGCTCCCCAGGGAAGTGGTTGCAGCACCAAGCTTGCCTGAATTCAAGAAGTGTTTGGATGATGCTCTCAGGCACTTGTCGTGATCCAGGGAGGTGAGGGGGCCCTACACAGGGAGAGGAGTTAGGCGTGATCATCTTGATGGGTCCCTTCCAACGCGGTTTATTCTGTGATTCTATGAGTATTACTGCAATGCTGAATTACTTAGAAGACCTGTTAAACAAAAAAATTCTTGTGCAAGGCTCAAGTAATGAAAAACTTCTGGAGCCTGTATTTACTCTAATTCATGAAGTAAATGCAGATATAACCCTAGCAAAGCAAACTCATCACATTTCAGACTGTTCACCTTCCCACTCTGAAACAGATATTATTTTCCACTACTTGTTCTGACAAATAAAGCATCAAAGACTTTTGTGTGTCTTAAGCTTTTACAGCACCAGACTGTATGCCAGCTTTTTCAGATGATAGTAGTGAAAGTCAAGTAGTTTTATCTGAGCATTCAAAGTAAGATTTGAATGTGCTCTCATTTCTTTCAGTTATAGCTACAGCTGACTAATTCATAATGTTGTGCCATTTTTTCCATCAAAGGTGAATCACTCATGCTTAAAGGTAATGAGCCAAACTGTGTGGGTGTGTCCTCACCAGCAGACAGGGCAGAAACCAAAGGAAGTTAACCATAGCATCAAAAAATCCCATCTTACATGCTGTCTTGTCAGCCACAAATTGAAACAAACAACATGTTGGTCCACTTGTTGAAAAAGTACTACTTGCACTTACTTCTCTTCTTATATAATTTGGATTGCACTGCAAAAGCTACACAATTTTTAACTCCTGACACTTCTGTGGAAGGAGCAGATTAGACTGATATATTTATAATTGGTATATATATTTATAATTTGTATAAACTACTGATAATGGATTGTATATTTGAATATATTTATTTCATCAGCTTAAAAGATGACTCATTGCCTAGTGTCAGTTTTGTTTCGTGTACAAAAAAATCACTGTTATATTTCAGTTGAGTTTAGAGTGTTTAATAGTAGGACAGAAAATGCCTTGGTTGGAATCTACAGCACAAGCCTGTCCATGTACTTCTATAGATTCCAGAACTGAAGTATTTCTGTAGTAATAGGATAGCTATATTACTTTAAAAATGAAGATATAATTTTTTTTCTTCTGCATTAGGCAAAAAAAGGAAACTATGTCCTTAGCTAGCTGTAGTACACCGATGAGCAGTATGATAAATAACTCTGCCCAAGGTGGGTGGAATCAGTACCAAGATTGAATGCAGCCAAATAGTCCCACAATGGCAGGATCTCCACATATTAAAAAATATGTAATTTTTTAAAAATAACTTGCCCACAGAATGGTTTACGTCTTCAGAGAGAACTAAAATAAAACCTAAAAGAAGATAAGACAGCTTGGTTATTGTTTTCACCACTGGAAAAAAAAATAAAGTGCAAACATGACACTGTGATATTTTAATCAAGTCTTAGTTTAACCCCAAACTTAGAAACATTGCTGAAAAATTATAACACAACCATAAATGAGAATAGCACCATAGGTAATTTAATATATATATATTAGTTTGAACAGCTATTCTTACTATTTAAGCTAAATTACTGTAGAGATCATGAAAGGCTATTAGGCTTTGATAAAAATCAGATGTTATGTTTTCTTTTGCTCTGAATAAGAATCTGTAGACCAGAAGAATCAATGGGGAAAAGTGTTGAGCCTACAAGAAAAGGAAGAGGGACAACAGATGTCCCACTGTAATATTTATACTGTAGCAAAAAGGCTATAATTTTGCTGCAAAGACAACTGCAAACATCAAAATGAAATTCTATCTGTGTAAGGGCTTGAGGGAAAGCCAACAGTAAGAGATCTGTTACTTGTAATTCCTGTGTGAAGTAAATCTGTTTTGAAAGAAACTCTGTAGCACTGTGTCATGGTTTGGACAGCTGTTCCATCACCCATCCCCAACCCAAGAGTGGGAATCAGGAAAAGGAAAGAAGACCTGTGGGCTGAAGTGAAGACAGATAGATGTAGTAGAATAATAATAACGAACTAATGCTAACGCAAATGCTAATTTAATAGGCAAAGTGAGACTCAGCTCCAGATTGCTGATTGAATGTCCCCACTGCCAGCCCCACAGCTCCAGCCAGAGCACGACAGCCCCAGCAAGTGGAGCCGTGGCCTCAGGTGTGGGATGACTGACCAAACAGATGGGACCCTCTAGGGAAGGCAGCCATGGCAGAAAACCCAAACATACTTGCAAACTTCCTGATTTATAGTGAGGGTGACATCTGTGGTATGGAACTCTTGGGTTGGCCAGCTTGGGGTATCTGCCCTGGGCTTTGCCCCTCCCAGCTCACTGTACCTGTGTGGTTCAGAACTGCCCTTGACACTAACTCTGTCACTGTGGAAACCTGCACGGCAGAGCATCTTATCTTTCTTGCTCTCACAGGACTGGACTCTGCAGTCTCTCAAAACTACAGTTTTCCTGAACAGAAAAAAGGATCTTATAATTAGATCCTGTCAAAATCAGGACACATTAAGCACTTAATACTGCTCAGAAGTCATAAAAGCAATTTTTTTTTCAGGGCTAGTTTGATGAGTGGCTAAATAGAATATAAAAATTCACTCAAAGACAAGAAGATAAATAAATGAGGAGGCATGGTCTGGAGAAAGATGAAGCATTGGAAAAATTTAGAATTCAGTGAAGCATATTCAGGGATATAAGACAATTTCTACAATGTGTTGTTAAAGGTAGGTCACCTACTGCAAAAAAAAAAGAAGAGATAATTTTGCATTTTGTATTCTGTAATTGCTCTCTCTGCCACTAGCTCCCTCTGCAACCCTTTGGAAGTCACTGAAGCCCAGATCTTCAAACTTGTTTGGGGACATCTTCCTTTTGGTAAGTCACTGATATTTACATTCTTCAGGAATCTCAGTATTATTAAGATACACAATTCTCTACTTAGTTCAAAGAATTCATGATAATATTTACTGTAATTCTGTGAATTATCTCCAGGATCATAAATGTGGATGGAAGATACACGACTTTCTCAATGGAAAGGCTTGGATCTGGCAAATATGAAAAGAGGTCTTCCATGGGAAGGTTCATTATGAGGACAAATTATGAGAGAAGGGTTGCTGACATCTGAGTAGCTGTCTAATACTATATAAGCCCAGGGACTCTTGGACAAAAGTAGTAGGGCACTGTATAAATTAATTTGTATGAGGGAGGTGTGAGCAAAGAGGAGACTGTAACCTGAAAGTTCTGGAAAGTAAGAACATGGCAGGTAAGCCCTGGAGCAGCAAGTCTAAAGTTCTGGGAGAGCTGGAGGCCCCTGCGGCAGGAAATACTAGAACTAACTACAGACCTTGCATGGGATTTGGGTAGGAGGATATGCATACACTCCTCTGTCCTCCTTGTAGGTTCTTCTTCCTGTTTTGTTCTTGCTTTTGTTACTTATGATGAGCTCACTGACTCAGCCGTGGCTCCATGGCTTACAGACCTTGCTTGGTGCAGTCCAGCTGGCTCAGAGTGTGTGTGTCAGGAGCCCATAGGACATCCATGCTTTTGATTTCCTCTAAGTTCTTTTTTTTACTAAGTTATGATAAATTGACAGAAGACCAACTTGTGTCCTCTATGGAAATTTGGTTTCTTCACAAAACATATAGGTGGCCCTACGGAAGTCACAGACAGGTGATACTTTGGTATCAATGTCACTACATCTATAACTCTTGCTAATATCCATCTTCCTTGTTATGTTTGCAGATGGTACTTAGATTGAGTACTAGCATTTTTTAAAGAACTGACATTTCTGAAAAAATGGGTAGTGAAGAAAATTTTTTTGCCAGTGCAATATAGTGATGGCAACACCTGTTCAACAGTGGTTCATGTTTGGAAGTACATGAAACTACACAAAATTATTCACAATTAGCTTTGAATAGCTGTTGGGAACTGATTTCTTCCAAAGAGCAGATGCTTCTTACTAACTGATTTTTTCCTTTCAGAGAGAGCAACTTTATGAATTAAACTGCTAGGCAAAGTGACCTAATTTGATATATAAAAGTCCATAGTGCTCTGTGAGTCTCCTTCAGTCTCAGTAAAGCCAGATAATTTCCACTGACTTCAGAAGATAATGGATCAGACCCCTGCCAAACATGAAATAATGATATCTGTCACCTTGGGTGTGTGCAAGGAATATTTTTTTTCTTTTTTTAGGTTATTCATTCTTTCTTATCATCCTGTCATCCTGTATGAATTAGTGTATGTTTAAGCATACCTCCTTTTTAGTGGCTGTATATGCCTAGTAACTTGGAATGTCTGCAGTCAGGGAGAAGGCACTGCCACACAGGGAATGTATTTTAGATTTTAAACTGGATTAACGAGACTTTTATCAGCTTAGTTTGTGTTCTTTGACCTTCACAAGTGTATCTTACTAGCCTACATTTTTGTCTGTAGTAAGTATGAGAAATAGGTGTGAAACAAGAAATTAGTATATAATTTTGTTACCTGTCACCAAAAACAGGTGAAAGAATGAAGAAATCCATTATATTCCATTGTGAGTCCTTATATTTTTTATAGAGGAACTTTTTTCTGTGTGTTGTACTGCTGTCTGGATAATTAGAGAAAGGAAATGTAAAAAAAATATTTTATTAGTACCAGTAATAGGTATTACTGCACAAAAATTATGTTACTATTAACCTTAGCATAGTGGCAGATATGTTTCCTCATTTTGTGGCATGAAAAAACATTGAGTCAAATCATTCGGATTTCTTTTAAGGTGAAAAAATCAAAGGAAAAAAAGCTGGCTTTCCCTAGCTCTCTTTTCAAGATGAAGTTTAAAACGTCACAGATGATTTGATCTGTTGCTGTCTGAAAGTGTTGGTTTGAATTAGTTTCTTGTTTTATCATCTCTTTTTCTAATTTAAAATAACATCTCATCCTAGTTTTCCCTTTTGCAGAGAGAATTGCTGAAGCACAGCATAAGCAGGGGAGCTAATAGCATGTTGAAGCAGCAGTCCTACTGTGCAAATTTCATAATTGTAAATTACCTGAAACATGTCTGAGAAACCAAAGGTATTTGACTTTCAGAGTTTGATTTATCTCTCCATGGGAGGCCTTATGTTATGTCTATGTTACAACTCAGTGTAGCTATACTTAGAAGTGCTTTCTTCTATCTAGCTGAAGCATTCATTCCACAGAAGTTATACCTGTAGTTAAATTTCTGGAAGTATTTTCTTACAGGCCTACACTGAAACCTGAGCTTCTAACTTTTGATGGCTTTACCCTGCTAAGTGTAAGCTATATGAGAAGTATCTCTTTAGTCTACACTCATACCTCCCATGTGAAGGGTCAGTATGCTTAAGCCACACCATTAAAGTTGCAGAAGGTAAAGGCAGGGAGTGGGAGAATGAAAAGCTACCCATCTTTCACAGTTTTAGACAGTAACTAGACAGTGACAGATGCTCTCTGATATTCCCCCCTACCCTCCCAGGGAAGATGAACAAGGGAATAAGGTAGAGAGACTTTAAAATGGTATCCCAGGCAGGTTTTTTTATCCTGGTCCTCTCAAACCTGGACACCATTGTAGCGGAATGTGTAGAGGAATGGCCTGAGCATGCGTACACAATCATGCCATGTTTGAGGCACTCAGGTGCTAATTACAAGGTGGGAGGCGTGAGCTTGGGTTAAGCCCACCTGGACCCAGTTACTGTTTGCCTCAGATGCACATGAGCAGGATTGGGGACCAATAAAAGGTGAGCTTCCCAACACATCTGGGGTTTGTTCTTGGGCACCCAGAGGAGGAGGTTAGCTGAGTCTGGAGCAGAAGCACCAAATGAGGCTATCCGAGTCTGAAGGCAGAAAAATCAGAGCACTGACTGTGCACCTGGGTGAAAACACCTCGTTGACTTTGGAGCACCCCACCCCAAGAAAGGTTTGCCTGCTTACACACCATGGTAGGGAGAGGTCAGATTCAAGACCATCTAAGGAACCTGAAGTTCACATATACATGGGGCCTGATGAGATACATCCGTGGTCCTGAGGGAACTGGTGGATGAAGTTGCTTAGCCACGATCCATCATATTTCAGAAATTATGCCAGTCCTGAAGTTCCCACTGACTGGAAAAGGGGAAACAGAACCCCCATTTTCAAAAAGGAAGACATGATAAGCTACAGGCCAGTCAGTCTCACCTGTGTGCCTGGCAAGATCATGGAGCAGATCCTCCTGGAAACTATGCTAGGGTACATGTAAAAGAAGGAGGTGATCACTGACAGCCAACATTAAGGAATGGCACACTGTGTCTGACACATTTGGTGGCTTTCTGCAACAGGGTACAGCATTGGTGGATAACAGAAGAGCAACTGATGTCACCTATTGGGACTTGTGCAAAGAATTTTGCACTCTTCCACACAACAGTCTGATCTTTTAATTGGAGGGACATGGGACTGGTGGATGGACCACTTGGTTGACAAGGAGCTGGCTGGCTGGTTGCAGTCAGATATCAGTGACAAGTAGCTTTCCTGAAGGGTCAGAAATTAGGAGTTGAATTTGGATGGATTTGGAGGCTGATGGCACAAGCGTTTGAAGTTTTAGTTGCTAAGGCAAGCACAGAGCCTCAGTGTTGGTGGGGCTTTGGAAGGGGTACCAGGGGAAGGTGAGAGCCATCAGTTCAGTTTGTATGGATACAGAATGATTTAATGTAACATCCCTGTGAAGAAATTTCTGTAGTTGCATTCAACGACCTGCACTCTATGTTAGACGACCCGCCGTCTCTCCAGGGAACCTGCCACTCTGACCAACTCATTTCCAAATATCTTCCCTGCTGCCACATGACCTCCCTTTCCTCCCAACCTTTTACTGTCTTAGGAGAAGGAAGCAGAATCAAATAGCCATCAGCAGATATATGCCCCCTGCAAATCTATTACTGCTCAGCCAGTTCATCACACAAGGGGCTGGCACTGATCACGCACATGTGTGTGTGTGCAACACTCTGCAGTCACTGTCAGCATATTTAGAGAGAACACCCCTCAAGCCTCAGAGAATTTATACCTCATGTAGATTAAGAAACAGATTTTACTAGGGTGCTTGATCTTCTTGTGAGACAAAATTAAAATGTGACAGGCAAAAAGCCACATTTTGTTAGAACCAAGAAGTATCCAAACTTTACTCTCAAATATTTCACATGCAGAGATACTCCCAAGTTTTGTAATGGAAAGATAGAGACATAATAATTTGAAAACAAAGGCATGTTTGTTTCTTCCCATGAATTTCCAGAAGTAGTAGTTGAATGCTTTTATGAAAAGGAATTTTGAAAATTAGAATTTTGAAAATACAACAGCCTAGAAAGTCTAGGAAAAAATTAAGGATCTTCATCAACAACCTTAGTCAGACAATACACAAAGACATGAATCAATGTAGCTAATACACTTTAAAATGAGACCAACTGTTAAAACTGATATATAAATTGTCGAAATTACTCCTGAGGAGGCTCCTTAGGGATATTAATGCTCAATCCTCTCTTGAAATGAAAAAAAATATTTGTCCCCCTGCTTCCCCTTCTAAATAGTACTAATGGTTATGCAGTGAAATGGTAATTTTCATACCTTCCCCCCCTTCAAAGAAAATATTAAATGATTAAAATTTTTCCATTATTAATAACTGGAAGTTCTAAAACTAAATTACCCTTCTTCATTAATGGAAAACAAAGAAACAGACTTGTTATTTTCTCAAATGTAGGTCTCATCTGAGAAAGCAAGAGACTGTTTTTCCTCTGATAGTCAATTTATTATTTGCTGTTGAAATCTAGCAAATAACTATGCTAGCACTTGCAATTACTGGCATGCTCTGTGTCCTCTAGGTCATTAAACCACTCAGCATTTTGCTACCCATGCCATTTGACAGATAGTCACAGAGGGTGTTTGATCCTGGTACCAATTAACTCAGCTGAAAACTGTTGATGGTGCATTTAGTTATCAGTGAAAAGTGATTCGCTATTCAGTAATGGAAGATATTTGTTAGAAGTAAAACAAAGATAAAAAAAAAATCACACAATACATAGAATTCCTCAGCATTTAATTTTCTTTTAACTCATGTTTTTTCTCTTTAATTTAAAGAAAAAAAAATTATCTTACAGATGATGTGTTGGAAGGAAATAACCTATTTTCTTTTCTGTTTACCCATATAGTAAGTGTTCCAGTATCTTAATGGTTCATCAAAAGATGCATTCTGGTATTTCATGAATTAGCATAACGGCTTTAGTTTAATACACTCATTAATTTAATTTCATTTAACACCCAGCAAGCAATAATAGCACATAACACTTTTCATCTTAAAGATACTTTAAGCATTAATTAATGGCACAACTTCACTGATGCTAGCAGCAGATGTTCATATTCTCTAGCATGATACACTGCCTTCAATACAAATCCAACTGAGTATGAAGCATTTTGTCTCATGCAGTATTGTAAAAAAGCAAAAAAAATAAAAGACTAAGAACTGCTACAAAGGCAAAACTGGATCATACTGCAAGATCTGTTCAGGCAGTGAACCTATATTTCTGTGCTTTTAGAATATCTTACATATTGAAATATAGATAGCATGTTAAGGCACTGATAAGGCTGCTAAGGCTAGGATCAAGATGTTCTGTGTATGCTATGTGCTGCAAAGAGAACCTTTTCCCGAACACTTGGAAGGGCAATATGATGGTAGCATGAATTATAGAATCATAGGATGGTTAGGGTTGGAAGGGACCTTAAAAATAATTTTATAAATGCCCTGTGAACCCTCATCTAATACTTAGAATTTTCTAAACAAACGGTTAAAATTACATTGCCTGTATTTCTACCATACAGGCAAATTATGTCTTAAACCTAGGCAGTTTGATGGCCAAGAACAGTTAAAAGAGAAGAGTTGTTATAGCTGCTGATGTATGTTTGACATTCCAGTCAGTTTTGTTTCCCCAGTTGATAACCTGCATCCCTTCAAGCTGGACCACTGAAGATCAGCTTTGACATGAGTATGAAGTGAGACTCAAAGTCTTTTAGACACACAGCAAAACACTTCAGCTCCATATAACTGAACCTTTTTTATAGAAATTATATATATTTATTTGTGTTGCAGTATGTCTGGACAAGCTGAAAGGAGGTCATTTTCTTTAAAACAGATACAGTATTCTGCCTACCAAGTTCAC
Organism: Florisuga fusca; assembly: GCA_038090715.1. Taxonomy (NCBI): domain Eukaryota; kingdom Metazoa; phylum Chordata; class Aves; order Apodiformes; family Trochilidae; genus Florisuga; species Florisuga fusca. The sequence goes on from JAAWXA010000042.1 coordinate 4,976,220, forward strand.
TTTGCAAGCTGTTTATATCAGTCATCTTTGTGAGCATCTGTCAAGAAGCTAAAGTTTTAAAGTGTCCTGTTTTTTTCTGAGGAATACCCTACTGGATTCCTTGCCTAAAACTGGCTTTTTATCTCTCTTTTTCTTCCTATCTTTAAAAACTAGTTATTTCCCATGTGTCCCCTTGAGGGTAGAGAGGTGTGAAATTCTGTAGTGTGATTGTATTTCTGTTCTTTTGTTCAGATCTAGACGGAATGAACTTGAAAATAACATGATGTAAGACTAGAACCCAGAAGGCACTGAAAATGTTTACCCCCAGTAAAGACAATGCACCCTTTTTTTTCTCGTTTTTCTAGTTTTTTGTACGTCTGAGTCTGTGACACCTCTCCTCTGTCATCATCCATTATTTTCTGATCACACTGGCCAGTTTCAACCAAGCTTGGTACCTCAGAATTTTGGAAAGATATGATTTAAATCTTTATGAAAACAGATACCTGTATAGAGAAAGGATATCTTATTAGTGGTCCCATGGAGAATACTGTTAATAAGCTCACTTCTTAGAAGAAGGGAATCGAACAAAATATTTGTTTTAAAATAAGAACATGTGAATAATATAATGCCTCCCTGATCGTGTTAATAGATCTAAAGGAAGGTCATTTTTGCTTTGATATTTCATGACATCAGTGGACTTCAAATGAATTTTTTGGTCATTGGCTTCACAGAGCTGCCATCTGATTTCTCACTAATGCAAACAAATCTGGTAATTGGAGTTTATACGAAAATGGGATTGTTCAAATCACATACTTTCACGTCTTGTCTAAATCCAGTTCCCTCCAATTCTACAAAGCAGCACCTTTCCTTTTTTAATCATTGGACTTATTCTAAGTGAAAAAGTTGCGGTGATTTATCTTAGAATCATAGAATAGCAAGGGTTGGAAGTGACCTTAAAGATCATCAAGATCCAACCCCCCTGCATGGGCAGGGACACCTCCCATTAGACCAGGTTGCTCAAGGCCTCATCCAACCTGGCCTTGAACACTTCCAGGGATGGGGCATCAACAGCCTCCCTGGGCAACTTATTCATGTATCTTACTACCTTCACAATAAAGAATTTTTTCCTAACACCTAACCAAAATCTACCCTCTTCGAGTTTAAAACCATTACCCCATGTCTTGTCACTACCCTCTCTGGTGAAAAGTCCTTCCTCAGCTTTCTTGTAAGCCCTCTTCATGTACTGGAAGGCTGCTATTAATATCTCCTGGAGCCTTCTCCAGGCTGAATACTCCCAACTGTCTTAGCCTGTCTTCATAGGAGAGGTGCTCCAGCCCTTTGATCACCTTTGTGCCCCTCCTCTGGACCCTTTCCAACAGGGAATTGCTGCTTTCTAATTAGCTATTCTTACGATTTCTTCCTAGTTGCCAGTAGAAATTCATGTGACATATGAGAATTCTTAGCATGAGATTACAGTGTCCTCGGGCAGGACAACCACTTCATTAAGTTCATTAAGCCTTTGTGCCTTCAACATGTGATTCTCAAGTGTAATGGAACATACAAAATTATAATAAATATGTTTAAGAGTTGTCCTAATTGCATTTATATCAATACAATGACAATTGGCTGTGTAGCACGTATTTCACACAGCATCATAGTCTGGCCATCTGTTTGTTTGGGGGTTTTTTGCTAAGGTTATGGTAGTCCCTCTTTTATGGTGATGTAAACACTTTCAAAAATATGATTCTTGAATAACTTATTCAATTTCTTTTCCTTCTACCCTGTTGCAAAACACTAAGAGCAAATTAGCATTTCTTTGTGTCCAGCAGACACCTAAAAGATAAAGAAAACCGGTCAGGTCACCTCCCTGGCGCCTGGCAGAACACGAACAATAATGAAATTAACACATATTAAAAGATGGATAGATAAGAAAGGTTCCTTTCCGGGAAGCCTGGGCGTATCAGTAATTTATGCAAAAGGAAAAGGAGGGACCCCCTCTCTTTTTCCATTATAAAAAACCTGCAGAAAGAACCAAAAAGCAGAAGTTTTGTTCTCCCTGTTCAAGCCTTTTCCTACGGAACCAGCAGCTTCTCCTCTTCTCCGAAAAGACCACGTGGAAGCCAGGGAGCCTGCAGAGCGACCTGCCCTGAGGGAAAAGCGGCCAGACAGCAGCCAGAAATCTGCAGCAGCCTCGAACCGCTGAAACAATTCTTAAATTACCCCTTGTTACTTTCTTTGTTTCCGTAAAGATTCGTCTCCCCTAAAGAATCATGTTTACTCTGTATTAACTGTGATAACTTGTTGCCTTTCCTTAAAAATAAATCTTTGTTACCTGTTTAAGTTTCAAAACCGTCGCCTTACAATTCATGTGTTGTCTCTGAGTAGTGGCTGGTTCTCCTCATAATCAAAATATTAAAATAATAGCACGGATCGTGACATATGGGATTTTAAAAACATTGATAATTTCTTTAAAATGTTTCATGAAATTGTTTTTTTTTTTTTTTTTCTTTTTTTCTTTTTCCATTGGTCAAGCTTCTTTTGGCTTGCACCATGCTTCTAAAAACTGGTTTAGTGCCTTCTGAGTGAAAATAGGAAGAACAGGGAACACAACTTCTTACTAACGAGTCAGGTGCTAGACCTGACAAATGAAAAATACTAGCAAAGTGGAAGAGTGCTTCTTAGTCTGAAGTATGTCTCCAGTATTCTTCCCAGGAAATTAATTAATGAAATATCCCATAAGGCTGCAAGAAATCCAGGAAAATTCTCCTCTGATTATGGGAATTAAGCAATAGATGATGATGATGATGATGATGATGATGATGATGATGATGATGATGATGATGATGATGATGATGATGATGATGATGGCAGCCCTGCCTACTATGTGCAAATCCTGCACAGTGAATGTAGCCCATAGAATCTTTTGTTCAGCCTCAACTACCCTTTTCCTTTTCAGTGGGTATCCTCTGGAACACCACCAGGCAGAGGTCAGATGATAGCTTCTTCCTGATACTGTTTCTAATAGGCAACAGGGACAAGACTTCACCAACCTGAGCTCCTTCTACTATACATCATTGTTAAACACTATGCTCCCACTCAGCTTTGCAACCTCTGAATGTTCTTGCACCCTCGTGGCATCGAGGAACAGGTGATAGATGCGTTCAGTTCCATGACATGAAATAGTTCCATTCTGATGGACTACATGTTCCTTTACATTGATGCATACAATATAAAGTGGAAAGAGCAAACAAATAATTCTCATCTGGAGTCACAGGTTCCTCACAGGATGGAAGAGGAAAGAATTACCCTGACCAAATACTATGCTGTGTGGACGAAGCCACTCTGCACTCTTTGGTCTCAGTGTCAAAACCGGTCCCTAGGCCTTTTGACACTACATCATCCTTTTTTAGGCATGTGAAGACAGTTTCTTGGCTGCCACTTTTCATCCTCTATCTCCTCTGCTATCCAATCTTCTTTTCAGGCAGAACCCTAGTTTACAATAATTTCTGGATCAGCTGTTCTTAGCCAGCAGGTATAACTGTGTTCCTGCCTTTGTGAGGCTGTAATCAGTGCTGAAAAGACAAAATGGCAGATTTTCTTCAATTGAATACATTATTTAATCTAAATAAGTAATTTAAGCATTGTATTGAAGAACAAGGTATTTAAAACACTAGACTGGATACACAAATATCAGTCACAGCTGAACTGCACTGTTTGATACAGCCACCAGTCTTCTTCTTCATCAGTCCTTTGAATATTCCTTCCATTCCTTTTCCAATTTGAATTTAATTTCTGACTGAATTTCTCTTTCTCAGCCTGATTTGGGATTTTTCTTGTTTTGTTTTTTTTTTACTCAGTCCATCGAAAAATAATGCAGTGAATTCAGGAGTTTGAACCTCCTCACTGAGGTTTGAGCCTCTTCAGTGACTCATCTGCAACTACCCTCAAAATATTTGTTGTGGGATGTTATTCTGAGTCATTATTTTGCCTTCCCACTTGCTTAACAATAGATATCCTGATTTAACTCTTAATGAAAAATGGCATTCTCCCTAGAGGAGAGAAAACTGATGGGAAATGAGTCAGACTGGAGAACTTTAGCTATAGTTATACTTTCATTCAATTAAATCCACCCATGATCACTCAAACCAAGATTTTCTGTTTGATTTTTTTTACCTCTAGTTCATTTTTAATTACTTCCTTTTTTAAAAAAGAAAACCACATTTAAAATAGGGGGGTCTCTCTTCATTTAAGTGATTATTGTAAAAAAGACTGTAGGCTAGACACACCTATTATTATACATACTGCATAGAAGCCTTACACTGATTTTGTACTATCAGAAGCTGTGGTTTTCGTAATAAGATCTTCTTGGAAGAATTGATACCTCTACTAATGTTACTCATATTCATATTCAGTCCTGGGGGTCTACAAAAGCACTATCCAAATGAGTCCCTTTTACATCTGTTATTTCACTTAACCTTCACTTGGGTGGTTTTTTCTGTATAATTGAGTAAAGATTTTTAAATGTGAATTGCATAAGGCAGAAGAGAAAATGAGTAGTTCTTGCATTATTATCTTGCTTTTTTGAGCAGAAACAGAGCTTGCAGTGTGTACTCATTACACTTCTATCTGCTAAGCTCTTTCCCTCATTTATTAAAGCCTTGCCTTGTCAGATAAACTGGCATCAAAGCATTCTCTAAAGAGAAATTTAAAGACTAAAGACCTAATTTAAGCCACTCTATATTTTAGTGAAATAGGTTCACAGTGAACAGAAATATAAATGTATCTGCTTGGTCATATGCTTCTATAGTGTATCTATTCCATTGCTTATTTGCATGTCGTTAGTACTACAAAAATGTCTTTGCAGATCTCAAGTTTCCTTACAGTTTGTTTTTCAGATCTCTTAACACTTTTATCTGGGTTTGCCTCTTCAGTTCTGCTGTGACCTACAAATTTACTCAGAGCTGAATCTACAACAAAGGAAGCTGTGATAAAGAAACAGAAGCAGCAGCAGACATGCACAGAAGGCATGCTACAAAGTGTTTGCTACTTCACAGCTGAGTTGGCAAAAAAAATACTTTTTCTGGGATTATGGCTGGACACAGTGACCTTAGAGGTCTTTTTCAGTCATGACAGTTCTGTGATACTCTGTGGTACCCTGTGAATTCTTGAGAGCCACAGCTTAATGAATGACATATGCTTGATTATTTCACACAAACCAGAAACTTTAGTTTGAAAACAATTAAAAATTAATTTTCCTAATCGACTGGTACAACGGTTACAGGTTGAGTCCTTCTGTGTTCACACAAGTGCATTCTTTCTGGGACAGTCTTGGCTACCTTCCCCTCCTTTTTCCATGGAGAACATAATGCTGTCAGTCAGAGACACACTGACAGACCATATGTATTTGAAGCCATTCCTCCAGAGTCACCTAGGATGAAAGCAAATCGAACTGATGCCTTCAAAACCAAGCATCATTTACTCAAAGGATGAAGGTTTGAAGACAGAAACTTGGGTCTTCTCACCTAGGCTGAAACCCTCCTTTCTTAAGGAAACCCATGTAGTCAACTTGGCTTTGTCTTGGGATTGTGAGAGGCAGATTCAATTTCTGTTTTCTTAACAGTGTCTCTGGACTCACTGGGCAGATGTTGATGTAAGTGCAAGTCCCTGAGTTTCCATTATTAACAGGGAGCATCTAATGCCATTTGTGGTATCACGCTTGAGCTTTGCAAATGCAAAAGACTATGGGACTCCTTCAGGTGATGTGTGGAGAAAAGTCCAAGGTGAGTGCTTCGGATGCTCAGGAGATTCTCAGAGAGCACTGGACAACTCAGTTTAGCCGACTGAATGGAGCATCCTATGTCTTGTCATATTTTGTCATCAGTAGAGGTTGTCAGAGTGTTTTGCTTCTGGCCTATTTCTTAAAACATCTGTTTTCTGTGTTAGACATCACTGTTTATAGCATGTCAGTACAGTAACTGGAACAGAGCAGCCCAGGACCCAGTTGCTTTCTGGGCTGCAAGCACACACTGATGGATCATGTTGAGATTCTGGTCCACCACTACCCCTAGGTCCTTCTCCTGAGGGCTGCCCTCAATCCTTTCTCCTCCCAACCTGTCATTGTGCATAGGATTGCCTTGACCCAGGTGCAGAACCTGGCACTTGGCCTTGTTGAATGAACTTCATGCAGTATGCACAAGCCCACTTCTCCAGCCTGTCAAGGTCCCTCTGGATGGCATCCCTTCTCTCCTGTGTGTTGACTTCCCCACACAGTTTGGTGTCATCAGCAAACTTTCTGAGGGTGCATTCAATTCCACTGCCCATGTCACCAACAAAGGTGTTAAACAGCACTGCACTGAGTACTGACCCTTGAGAAGCACAACTCGTCACACATCTCCATTTGGACCCTGAGCCATCGATCTCAACTCTTTGGGTGCGATCACCTAGCCAGTTCCTCATCCAATGAGTGCTTCATCCATCAAATTTGTATCGATCCAGATTAGAGATCAGAATGCTGTGTGGGACAGTGTTGAATGCTTTGCACAGGTCCAGGTAGATGACATCTATTTCTCTGCCTTTGTCCATTGCGGATGTGTCCGCACAGAGGTGAGACTGACTGGTTTGTACTTCCCTGGGTCTTCATTTTTTCCATTTTTGAAAACGGGGGCTCTATTTCCCCTTTTCCAGTCAGTGGGAACCTTACCAGACTGCCATGACTTTTCACATATGGTGGACAGTGGTTTTGCAACTTCATCCACCAGTTCTTTCAGGAGCTGAGGATGAATCCCATCAGGTCCCATGGACTTGTTCACCTTCAAGTACGAATCTGCCCTTCATCTACAGTGGAAGGATCTTCCTTTTCCCAGTCCCAACCTCTAGTTTCTGCAGCATGGAGGGTGTAACCAGAGTCCTTGCCGGTGAAGACAGAGGCAAGGCAGTCATTGAGTACCTCGGCCTTCACCACATCTTGGGTGGCCAGATCTTCTATTTCCTTCTGGAGTTGGCCCACATATTCCCTAGTCTTCCTCTTATCACTGACATATGTATAGAGATTTTTCCTGTTGTTCTTAACCCCCCTAGCCAGGTCCAATTCTATCTGTGCTTTTGCTTTCCTAACTTGATCTGTTACTTCTCTAACCACTTCTCTGTACTTCTCACTGGTTATCTGTCCTTGCTTCCATCCTCTGTAAACTTTGGTTTTGTCCCTGAGTTTATCCAGAAGTTCCATGCTTATCCACTCTGGCCTCCTCCTGGCACTTCTCCCTGTCCTCCTCTTCATTGGGACACATTGGTCCTAGTCAGGAGGTGATCCTTATTCCTACAGAGATTCTGAATAGCTGGTCAGAAATTCTTATATTGTGAGCAAAAGTGAACCTCAGGAATATGTTCACTTTTTTTTTTTTTGAGAATGATGTCCATAAACAAATGTCAAAATAAAATGTAGCAGCTTGTAATACACCTTGGAATACACTAGTGTGTTGCAGTGCCTTAGCCTTTGGTGTTGTCCTATATGCAGCTCTCTAACTTGCCTTTTCTTTTTCCTGAGAGCCAGTGAAGAGGTCTCCCTTCCCTTCTACCATTAGAATCAATCTATGCTAACAGCCATAAGGTCACTCATAACTCTTTGTACATGTAAACATCCAGTTTGTGCAAATGTAAGTGAAGAAGGATTAAACCCCAAACCCTTTGAGTTTTAGATTGCTGCTTTTTGCACCTTATTACATGCTGAAATGTCTGCAAAGCTAGGAATGTTATGAAACACATGTTGAGATACTTTCTAAATGTTCATAGTGCTTTGATAGTTTTTCATGATAGTAGCAGTTGATTACATTATATGCAGCAGAAAGTGTTTGCCAAAGACAATGAGCTGTTTAACAAGATCAAGGAAGGCTGTCAAAAGATGGAGTATATTTTAACACCATCCTTAGATTTTTGAAATGCAACTTTGAAGAGAAATTCACATTACAGTGGAAAGGTCTTCCTGTCGAGCATTTGAAGAAATTGTAGCTAGCCCTCATGTTGTGAGGAGTAAGTTCCAGAAATTATGTTTTATCTTTAACCACCTGTCAGTTGGTGTCTCTGGCAGCAATGAAATGGAATAGTAAGATCCCTTTCTAAAGCTAGGTGAAAAGGCTTCCTACTGCTGGCATGAAAATACAAAAGCCTCTGTGTAGCTAAACAGCACACTTGGAAAGAACAAATATTAGAATTGTTCTCAGTGGAATGATGTGAAACTGAAATGAACAGTTACATTCACCACTGTTGCCACCTTAGTGTCCTATTTGTATCAAAATGGGTGGAAAAGACCTGAAAAATACATTCCGGCATAGACATGCAAAATTATGCAACTGTTATGAATTAAAGCAGTATTCCTTCATTTACATTTACAAGTTTAATTAATTATTTCATGGTTAAAATCATTTTAAACATTTGCTCATTACTTCAGAAATAAAGACCCTGTTTTTCATGTACCATTAGGATTTCTTTCATGATTTTTCTCAAATCTTCAGAGTGCTTGTTCAGAACACAAATATGATATTGAGCTTCATAAAGTAAAACTAAAGTAGAACCTGATGGTTTAGATTTCAAGAAAATAAAATAATCCAACCTTTACTGCAATCTTGAGAAATATGCCTGCAATTTCTGTGCTTCAAAATAGCCCAGGTGACTTAGTTTCACCCATCTGAAATCATAGAGAAGTTAGGTGCTGGTGAACAGCCAGCCTCTTAAAGGTCTCATGGAATCAATATGTTGAGTCAGAAGATTAATGTGGTCTTTTGGTCATGGAAATTAACTTGGAATTAAGACAATTGGGTGCAATTCTGGGGACTTTTAAAATGAGTTTGAATGCATTTTCTGGATGCCTATGAGCAAACTTTTCATTTCTGTGTCCTTTTTCTGTATTGTGAGGTTGTAAGCTTTAAAGGACAGAGGTATTATGAAAAAAGAAATTTCCTGCCTTCCTAGTGAGGGTGGGATGTGATATCCATAGCTCTGCAAATGGGATGTCGTGTGGGAAAGAATAATTGAACCTTACCAGGCATTAAAAACCACTGATCTTGATATTGGTAAATAAGGAACTTGGGCATTAACAGAGACCTTACTATTCAAGCATTCTAAACTCTGAAGTTGGTGAACTCAGAAGTAAAGAATTTCTGGTTATGGAAACATGCTATCTAAAATAGCAATGCTTTTCCTAAAGTGAATGTGGCTTGTTGCCCATTTATTCGAGACTGGGCTACTAGGAGCTCAGAAGTAGCCAAATCTTAGCTGCAAATTAAGTTGTACCTTCTGCTACCAAATTAATTTGTACCTTCTGATACTTTGGTAATGCCACGCTAAGAAAGCAATCATCGACTCTTGTGATTTTATGAAGTCAAAAGATTTCTAATTTTGTTATTTTCCAACAGGTTTTTAAATTTCAGATTATTTATATACTACAGGTGTATTTACAATGTTGTTACAACAGGAACTAAGTTGTGTATCTAATGCTGAGAAAAATTATAAGAACATGGATTCAGGTTTATCTTATTTACCTCATTCCAAAGTAGCTGTTTATTTCAAGATATGATTACTATTTGAGATGGAGTAACTAAAAGCAACACTGTTTAAAAGAGAAAAATTGGAAAGTGTGCCAAAGATAGACACAGATGTCATTAATATTTTAAGTGCCAGAAAATGTATACACAACAGTACAGTTCCAAAATCTGACTTTTATCAAAGACTAATAGTAGTGATACAAAATGCAAATGTGCACTGTACATTTAGAAGTATGGTAAATAGCTTCAGTCTTCCCATCTCTGAAACTGAGAGCTTTACTTCCACCTCAGTGGAGGCCCAAAAGAAAGCATTTAATTTTAATGAAAGTATCTACTAAGGAAAACCTTTCTTCCTTGCTATATGCTCACCGAATAATAAATTAGTGATTGAAATCTCTGGTATTGTATAACATATATAATAACACATTTCCTCCCACTCCTGAAGTCTATGTTGAAACTGCAAAACTGGCTCAGGCTACATCAACTAGGATTCCTATATATCATGATATGCTGAGGTGCAAGAATAAAGAGTATTCCTGGAAGGGATAGCCTGATGTTATTTTATTTGTTTGTTCTTCAGTATTCCAGGTGTATGGATCCATCCATTATTTACTGAACCTGTCCTAAACACAGAATTGTTCATTCTCTCATGAGCTTTTCTGAATGCTTGCAGTGCATCCAGTGCATTTTTTAAAGATGCAAATGAAATTATCTACACAGTCCTTCTGTAAGGTAGCTCCATCTCACACATGCAGAGCTATCATAAATAACAGAAGGCCAAAACTATTGTAAGCACCTATTCTTCAGAGTGCTAATTTGAAACACATAGAGTTCTTTCAGAATGCTTAGTTCTTTGATAGCATTTGTATGCATTTTATATCTTCATATGCAGAAAGCAGAGCTCCTTTTTCATTTCCACAAAACAAAGCTAAGGTGTGTTCTTCGAGATATCCAAACCTACATACTAGCAGTCTTATTTATATGAACTGTCCAGCCTCTCAAAAAGTTTGTGGCAGAAGCAAGGATACCTTCCACTCCTCTAGGGCTTAATTCTTTTTTAAATTTTCCTTCTTGTTCACTGTGCTTCTGAATGGATGCAACAATGATACTCAGACCACAAATCCCTTATTATTCTTGCCCTACTACCGTCTTACTATCTGCTTACTTCTCTTTGTTCTTCATACTTAATAAGGTCAGGTTCCTGTTGAAAAGGGTGTTCATGCTCATGATCACATAATTATGTATTGTATAGTAAATAATTCTGTAATAATTTTTTTGACACATTCTGTGAATGTGTAATCCTCATGGGAGGAAAACATTTCTGGACCTGTATTCTCAGGCTCTACTTTTTCCTCCATGTTCAGTCCACCCCATTGTGGAGGAGACCACCATGCTCTTGTGAGCATTCTCTTTTTATTCCTCTCCATGGGCATATCCAAATCCATCTCCTTTTCAGACTAACCTTCCAGAGCCCATCTCTCTTGTATCACTCCGAGCTTCTTTCCCTCATGTTCCTTCTCCTTAGCTTTCCCTTCTGCTCTTCCTTGCTCTTCTGCTCTTCCTTGCTCGATCTCTAAACCATCCCTGCACTTTTTCTTACATCCTGTCCTCCTTCAAAATCCTTCTTCCATTGCTTAGCTACCTAGCTCTTTTCCCTTTCCCCTGGCTGACTAAGCTCTTGGTATTCAGCAGAGTCCTCCCTCCTGAGGGTGCCAGCTCTCATCTCAGCTCCCTGCTGACCCATAGCACTCCAAAGCATTTCTGGGGCAGTGTTGATAACTTTCAGGAGGGCACTACAGCCTAGTCAGGTCTTCAGCATTTAGGTATCCTTTCCTGACTCCAGCCACCTGTGAGCACATCCTCCTCCTCTTCCTGGATATATCTAGATATCTGTATTTGTGAGTGCCAGTTTAGATAGTTTCAGGAAGAAACTGACCTAGCCTATCTCCTGGAGGGAAGAGGAGGTGGCACTTAGCAAAATAAGAGGGCACCAAGTGCCATCCCTTTAGGGAACTTGTCCATCCTTGTCATTACACATGCTCACCTGCAACTACCTTTTCCCTTTTCAGTTGTCATATCCCTCAGCTCTCAACAACTCTTCCCACTTCCCTGGAGCAAAGGAATAAACTCAGCCCCTGTGAAGCCAAGCAGCCCTGCTTTTCCACTAACCTGGAATCAGAGGCTTCTTGCATGCCCCCTGTTACTACCATTAATATGACAACAGCCTACATATATTCTATATTCCTAGTCCAAGCTAGTACACACAAATGAGCTGAGAGGGGATTGGTCACAACAGGCAGAATAGAACCTTAATTGACAGCTGTGTATTGTGATTTGCTAGCAGTTTACCATCTGATCAAGTTTGGGAGAACAATAAGAGAAATAATAAATTATGTTTATTTTATTATATTTAATAAGAAGGCATGACATCCTTCAACACACAAAAAAATCTCTGCTTTGGGAGTGTTATTAATATGAGGAATGAAAAAATTTTCCCTAATCTCTTCCTAGGCAATGGATAAAGTAATTAACCTGGTATTTCCTCAACAAATTCTCTCTTTGGTAGGATGGAAAATTCCAGTCGCAGCAGTACATTAAGTCTGACAAGATTAAAAGTAATTACAGACTGAATCTTTTCATGGAAACCAGTAGGCATTCTTAAGTACTGGCTTTACTACTTCCACCACCTGTAACAAATAATTTTATCGTATAAGCATAAAAAGCAAATCTGTTGCTGATTTTTACTAAAACACTTTGAACTTTTATTATTTTCTAATACATTATGCACACATAAGATCCATGAAAACCCATTTAAAAACTTTAAAGCAGCATTATCTTACTTCACCATTAGAAACATTTTTTAAATTATAAGGTACTTGTTCTTTAGTAATAAATGGAAAAAGCAAATTACATGTGCTCTTAGTCTATTTGCATGCTTTTTAGAATATATTTTGTTGAAATCATGCAAACAAAGCCAGATAGCTTGTCAGAAAGCACTAACAGAGTGATTTCCCACTAATGATATAGCAGCTGTTAGCTGCACAACACTTAGAGAAATGCTCTTCAATTATTACACAATGCAGAATCGTCTCTTGTGATAACAAAAATGTAGGTGAAGTCATCTTGGTCCTTGCTTTGCACAAATCCCCTTCCTGTGAAAGGAAGCCATAATTCTACAGGGTCAGTTTATTGGTATCAAAAGATGTTGACTACTTCTAAGGCAAGGTAAGGATGGCTTTGGTCTAATTAGCAGAGCTATTAAATCAACTATGAAATGATAACATATGGGTACAAAGTTGCAAAATTCTCCCAAACCACAAACTCAGATCTGGACCTGAGAGGCTGGAAGACCTGTGGCCAGAGTGAATACTATCCCAAAATTCCAAATACCGCTTCCAGAAGAAGAACATAATATTCATATTATTGATATATATTAAAATATATATAAATGTATTAATATTAATAATAATATCAATTTTATCAACAATATCAATATATTAATATTAATGATAACAACAATATAATATGTGATATGTGATAATGTAATACAGTATATAATAATAAATAGGAATAGAATAATATGTAATGAACATATTATAAGATGATATGATATTATTATATGATATTCTGCTATGTTTTGCTCTAGAGGCATCAGCAAACTATAGGACAAGTAATTATGTTCTTCAGCTGGCTGTGTGCATTTCTGGGCTATAAAGGTGACACAAAGACTTCTGGTAGAAATGCCCACAGAAACATGCTCATTAACTATACCTGGTAGCAATCCCTCACTCTGCAATTTTGGGAATGAGCCTGGATTCTACTTTAGGAAAAAGACCCGTTCAGAAGAGTTTCAGTACTGGAGCAAAAATACGGTCTGAAGAGCCCAGCTGGTTCATTATATTGCATGGCTAATGAAGACTATTGTCATCCCTTTGAGAAAAAGCTCAGGTTTTGTTTCAGTTTCTGTTCACAAATGATGCCATGAGAAAATGGACTTTGCAGTTTGGAGATCTGGAGATATATATATATATATTTATATGTATATATGGAGATATATCTGGTGGATACGTGTGCGTGAGTGAATGTATGTTTTTCTCTAAATTTAATTCCAAGTGCCTCTTTACTCAAACAGGAATAAAACCACCTTTCTTCTAAATCTTCACACAACACACACATGTGGCTGCCAATACTTTAGCTATCAAAATAAACAGAAATAAACCACTGATCTCTGCTGTCTCATCTGGAAAAGCCAGGTGGTTCACTCACTCTTTCCCCAGAAGGACACAGGTTTGGGGAAGAGGGACAAGTTGTGCTTTCAAAGAGATTGGGCCAGGTAACGAATAGAACTCTCTAAGAGATAAAAATTATTAACAAGAGCAATATAGGAAAGATACAGACTAAATGAGCTTGAATTGTACATGAATAAAAATTCTGAACAATGAATAAAGGTAGCTTGAGGAGCCATTGGGCCACTTTGGATTGTATATCACTGTGCAAAAAATAGATTTCTTAAGAAGTAAATACATGGAATTCTGTATCTAACTGCTATAGTCTTATTAGAAATAAGAGGAGATATTTAATCCAATCAGGAGAGAAATCACAGTAGCAAGAGAATCAGGTTTGGAACTCTGTGTGGGAAAACTACTACTTTCTAAATGAGTATTCTGATACAGATGGCTTGGGAAATAGCTGCTACAGTAAAGTAGTAGCTAGTAGAATAAACTTGTGTTATACATGAAAATGGCTTTCATTTTAAAGTTTATATTCAGGAAAAAATATGTAAAGTAAAATATATAATATCACAAGGCCTTATATATGAGCTATCATGTATCTGAGTTTGGAAAATTGTTTTGTAGTAAGGAAATTGTATTATTGTGGAATTCAAACATAAAAATAATTGCAAGAAAACCACATATTTTAAATTTTATTGTATTGTATAACAAGTAATGAATGCAGAATAAGGCAAACAGGAAAATGAAGAGCAGTTAACTAAGCATAGTTTAAAAGCAATATCATTTTTTAGAAGCTTGAATCATTGAAAAGTTTATTAAATAATGCAGGTTTGATAACACCTTAGATCTATAGATCAGCTCCTGCTTAGAGCAAGTTCAATTCTGATATTAGACCAGGCTGCTCTGGGCTTTATCCTGGCTGGTCTTGAAAACCTTCAAGGACAGAAATATCATAGTCTCTCTGAGTGATCTTTTCCTGTCATTAATTAATAAAGGGTTGTGAAATGGGCAGTAAAATGCTACTGACTGCAGAATAAAAATATAGTAAAAACATTTTCTTCCTCATTATCCTTTGGTTGTCTGAATACTGCTTTGTTGTTATCTGGGAGGTACATCACATTAAGAAGCCATGACTGGGTTTCATGTAAATAAAGGGGGTAGAAGATTGGTTTGCCAATAACCAATAAATAATTGGTTATTATTTATAATAAATGCATCAGGCATCCATTCATATGAATTCTTGTAGTCTGAGTCCAGTCAGTCCTTCATCTATAGCATAGTACCTTATATAAGCATATAAGTACCTTACTCAGAACAGTACCTGTCACAGCATGTAGAGGCATTCCACTTTCATGTGGAATTAATCTTTTCTGTTACTGAGATTAATATGGCTTTTTTATTGAAAGTTTCAGTCTCTCTGGCCTTTTACATTTCACATTTCATAGCAAGGGCTTGTTGGTGGAGTTCCTAAAACATGAAGACAGTTTGAAAGAAAAATAGTCAAGGCAGTTTTTCATTTCAATGAACTTGTGAGTTCCACTTCCATGCATTTGAAGACATGGACTTTTTTTGTTGTTTTTTTTAAGGATCTACAAAAGGTGCAGTAATTACAGTCTTCAGTTGTTAAATAAGTTCTTGCAAATATCATGCAAATACTTCTTTTTTTAAAACTGTACTTTGCTACAATTACCTTTGGCAGCCTCAGTAATACTGTAATTTTTATCTAAAAATTTCACCCATTTAAAGAAATATGAAACAACTAAACTGTCCTTGAATCCTATGGTGAGATCCTGTGGGAAGAGTAGACCATGAAACAAAACAGCAATACTGATTCAGGCAGGACCTAAAATTTGACCCAACCTCTGTCTGGCCTCCAGCCTTAGTCAGTAATGGATGCTTAGGAAAAGAAAAAAAAAAACCACCACTTATAGTTATTTCACCTTTAAGGAACTTCCTGGTTCAAAGATAGATATGCTAATAGACAAGGTCTTAAAAGGCCAGGGAGTAATTAGTTTCATGATGAATATATTCAGGCATGTCATGTCATGTGGTGCATTCAGGCACCGAGAGAGTGCTCATCTCTGCATACTAACAGCTGCAAACACCACCTATCCTTCTACAAAACATACAAAGGTGAAAAAACATCTCATAAATCAAATTGACACTGGGAACAACAATATAAAAACAGAAAGAGAAATGGAAGCTGTGAAGTGATGGTGCCAAAAACAGAAGAGCACCCCTTCATGTGACACTGACTCCTTGTGTAGCTGGATCTAAGCTAATGAAATGGGCTATGGTGCAGAAAAACGAGCATTTTTCTGACATCATCTGGACAGCTATGAGGAGAAGGATTTGAGGTGGTTGTGGACCAGAAGCTTAACATGAGCCATTAGTGTGTGCTTGCAGCCCAGAAAGCCAACTATGTCCTGGGCTGTATCAAAAGACTCACAGACAAGAAATTGAGGGAGGTGATTTCTCCCCTCCCCACCCCCCTACTCTGCTCTTGTGGGACCCTACACGGTGTACTGTGTTCAGTTCTAGAGTCCCCAGTGTAAAAAGGACATAGAGCTCCTCTGTGGAGCCACAGAATGTATCCAGAGGAGAGCCACAAAATGATCAAAGGGCTGGAGCACCTCCCCTGTGAAGACAAGCTGAGCTAGTTGGGGTTGTTCAGCCTGGAGGAGGCTGCGAGGTGACCTTATAGCAACCTTCCAGTATCTGAAGGGGCCCTACAAGAAAGCTGGGGCAGGGATTATGTGGGTGTGTAGTTAGAGGCAAGGGGAAAAGTTTACAACTTGAATAGTGGAGATTTAGGTTAGACATTGGGAAGAAATTCTTTGAGGATGGTGAGACACAGGAACAGGTTGCCCAAGGAAGCTGTGGCTGTCCCCTCCCTGGAAATGTTCAAGGCCAGGCTGGATGGAGCCTTGAGCAACCTGATCTAGTGGAAGGTGTCCTTGTCCATGCAGGGAGGTGGGAACTCGATGATCTTTAAAGTCCCTTCCAACCCAAACCACTCTTTCCATGATTCTATGATTCTATGGTTCTATTTAGTTGTTAACATGATTCCTGAAACAGCTCTGGCCTCTGGCAACCAGAAGTAGCCTGAAAAATGCCTGGAACAAGTCCTTGGCACAGCATAGGGTGAAGGATTTTCTTCATCTCTTTATTTCCTTAATGAGTTTGGTCGGGTAGTTTTGCTCTGTGTTTTATTTTTTCTTGAGATGTCGAATGCCACCTGCTTCTTCTATGTAACTATGCAGGCAGACGCAGGCTGTCAGGCTGGTGTGCTCTTGAGGTTTCTGTGTTGCCTACTCATTGGGGAAAACAAGAAACAAGGATTCTCAAGGGGTACAGAAGGCAGTGGAAGCAGTCAGACAAGCTGACAAGTGGGTACCCCCAGGGTAGAGGCTATAGCATAGACACAGCCAACCCTCATCACTATCAGACACCTCCAGCTGGAAGAAGCCCTAGAATGAGACAGAAAGGCTGGGAAAAGGGAAAAAGGCAGGCTGTTGATGGTGGAAACTGAAGTTTTTGGTTTCAGGATCAGATAATCCAACTATCTGTACAATACAACTTGACCTACATTTGGCACAGCACTTCATTAAGCCATCCTTGCTAGTGTCACAGACTTCACTCTCTGAAGTAGTGTTGCCATGACCACTTCCCTTGATAATTTATTCCACGGTCCAGTTGCTTCTGCTGTTGTTGAAAACTGAACTGTAAATTAGAGAGTGTTAATACACAAAGATGCTTATTCTGCATGAGAAGTTTCTAACCAGTGTGGTAGGGCTTTTATATTTGAGATTAAAGTTTTTTGCAGTGAAACATGAATTAATTTTTTATTTCTAAGGACATTTTAGTGGATTCATTTCAGTATGGTAGATTTAATTTTGCATTTTCTTTCTCTGTGCATGACTGACAAGTATATTTGCTGTCATTCAGAGCCCTCAATTGGTTTTAACAATAATATTTTTTTTATTTTAAAACAAGAAAATTAGGAGCCCTATCTGTGTTTTACTAAGTGCCTCATTTTAGATACCTCTGGACACAGCTGCTGCCATGATCTTTCTGCTCACTGATATATTTTTAAATAGCTTAAAGGTAATGAAAATCAGGTAAAGAATTATTTAATATTGAATTGTGCAACTATGCAGAGTGTGTTAGTATATGTGTATGCATGTGCACATCCACACTGTTACAAAAATTTTTCCTTGTTAACAACTGTCCTCCTCAAACACCAGGTTTAGTCTGGTTGTAAGTAAATAAATACATCAATTCTATGTAGAAGTTCTTTCACTAGAATCAAGAGTTACTATCATGTTCAAACAGAGCAAAAAAACCAAAACAACAAAAACAAAAAAAATCAACCAAACCAAACTAAAACAAACCCCCAAAAGCTGGTCTTTGTAACAGGTTCTTTTCTGGAAAGAAGAATGACCCTCCTGAGTCACTGAGTCCAGAACCTTGCTCTCAGAGACAATAAGGCTATATGACTTTCTCTCACAAAATAATGAGAATTTGGAGGGCCCATCACTTTTTTGTTGTCTTCTGAAAATGAGTTAATTTGGTTTTCTTTTTCTACTTTCTGAAGAAATTTGTTGTTGGATTATTTGTTTCCATTTTCCTTTTGTGCTAGTCTTGGCTCTTAGTGCAAACTTTTTGTTTTCTTCCCATTGTTTATTATTATTGTTGTTGTTGTTAATATTATTATATATTTATTTGTTTGTTTGTTTGTTTTCTTTCATGCAATGGAGATATCTCTTTTCAACCATTATATAATAAAGCAAAGAACTTAAGATTTTGAGTCTCCGTATAGAAAATATTTTATTCTTCCTATCAGCTTAGCAATCTTTTTCTGTCCCTATGCAATTCTAAGATCTTTCTTGAACAGAATTATACATGCATTGAGACCTCATGAGGATATTTTCACTTTTGTAGCCCCAAACCATCATGTAATCTACTTATACTTCTTTGTTGTATTTTTGAGCCCCTGTCATAAATAAATAAATAAATAAATAAAATTCTAGTTTTTACTTTCCAGGAATAGAAGCTTGCATTTTGTCTTGCTCAATTTCAGCTGGGAAATGAAGAATATGTCTCAAAAAGCCCTGAAAATTTTGAATGTTCATGAGGTTTACACTTAAGCGAGATTGTACATACCTGGAAAGAATTAGGAACAAATACATTTGTTTCAGGGAGTGTAAAAATTGCAGGAGTTTTAATAGATGGGCTGATTTAGCTTTCAGTTTTGAATTATGGTGAATTTATGATGCTGAAAGCATCCACCTTTGTCAACTGACAATAGCTGCATGATGAGCAGCCTGTGAACAATCTTTCTCCGTCCCTGTTCCAAACTAGTTTCTGTGTAAAACCCCTAAAATTGTAACCATGTTCCATATATGCTCCTAAACAAAATGACACAAACCTCTGTAAACAGACATAACATGCGGTGCCATTCCAAAGAAGTGTATTATTGACACTTTCACCTGTTCTCTAATGCAAACATTCTTTCTTCGGAAAGAAATATTTAACCTTGGTACATTTAAGTTTCAAAGGGTGAATCTAAGATCTATCCAAGATAAGCTTGGGTAAAGAGCTGCATAGCAGTGAACTATATCCTTTTCTACAGCAATGTTCACAGGTACAGAACTCATAGGGAAAAATGGCAAGTATGAGTTTCTGCTAAGTTTCAAATAGTAATTCTGTGCTAAAGGAGGAATCAGAAGGCAAGTTTAATTTTTTTATATATTTGATACTCTAATACTAACCATACAATGAAATCTTTTACTGATTATTCGCTTGTAAACTTTTCTTCATTTTGCTTTCATACTTTCTTTTTTTTTTCTTATTATCATTGTCATATTACTTCCTGGTCAGAACTGGGGAAAAAAATCCAATAGTGTATATTATGCTATATCATTTACTGCCCTTATTTTTAGACATAGTAAGAATTTTCTATTTGTTTTAATAGAATGGGAGAGAGATAGTGTTCATCCAAATATAAAGGGCACATGTCAAAGAAAGGAGTGCTTCTCTTACAGTAATGCAACTCATGAGTTGCATGAAATTACATGACATCAAAGGAAGGCTCCTAATCACTTATTATATTGAAGAGATAGTAAACAATGGTGAAGCCTGAGGCCTCTGGAAGCAATTGTTGCACAAAATTTTCTGAAACAATGGCATGGAATTACATGCTGGAGAAACAGGTCTCAGAGAAACCGAGACCAGTGCAATCCTGGGGAAATCTTACCTGACATGGATATCAAGAAAAGCTCTTCCAGAAAAAAAAAGACTCCCACCTCAACTATTAGAAAATGCAGCCTCTGGGGGCAATTTTGTTAAATCTTTTTCCATGTAAAAACTTAACCATTAGTCTTTACAACTTACTGATAAAACTTGATATGATGTAGGTTTTTTAAGAAAATTTATAAGGACCACCTAGATTAAATGCTAAATGCATCATTATTACAATTTATATGATTTTCCTTCATCTTGTACAACAACAGACAGTTCATTGTACTTGGAAGGACTATTTACAACTTTGTTACAACAGCTTTACAACTTTAAGTTGTTTAACTTTTTTATCTTGCCATTCTGCCAGATTTTGTATGGGGGGATTATGTGTTTCAGATAACTTCATTGTATGTAGAGTTGAGCATTACTATCTATTAGAAGAGAAGCCAATAAACTAGAGTCACTGAAAATTTCCATTATAAACTTTTCTTTTCATTACAGTACCAGCATGCAGGTGTTTTGGCTTGCTTTGGTTTTTAACATTAATCAATAGTAACTGGCTAGTAACTAACTTGCAGTTATTAAAAATAATAAAATAAGCTTACACACAGATTTGACTCAGTCCAGCTACCAATTACAAGTGACTTAAAGCTGCCAGTTCCTCATTCTCACTTGCAGTCCTCAGTATTCCTGATTTTTTTGCAAAAAGACTGAAAGTTACATGGCCAGAGGGACAGGATCCGCATGCAGCATTAGCACATACTACTCCAAGAGTTTCAGAATAGACCTTCTAAAGCAGGGAAATAGGGAAGTGAAAGGTGTCAAAAGGGACTGAAGCCCCAGTAGAGAGAGGCTTCAGATCACTTTTTCAAGAATGGGAATTAGTGATTCATTAAATGAAAGAAAATTTTAATAATATCTTTCCTTCCTATACATATACAAATTTTGACAGATAATTTCAAATTTTTTTTTATTTTTATTGTATTAGATGCTTATTATTTTAGAAGAAAACATTCCTCAGATTGCGGGTTTCATCCCCATATCCTCTAATTCAATTAGCAAATTCACTACATGGACATAGCTTTCCAGCAGGTATAATAAGGTATGGTTTGAAACAAAATCAATGTAAAATGTTTACTAACCAAGAGCATGTAACATGACATTGCGTTAGGTCTTATGAGATTATTTTGCCTTTGATGTTCCCACTTGTGAAAAAAAACTTCTGAACTGCACCCCTTCAAACCTGCCACAAAGAGAAAGTAGGAAAGAGACTTTGGGACCTCTTTGCCTCACAGAGAGATGCTGTTGCATTCAGTTCTCTTAGACTGTGTGTGAAATCATCAAATAATAGACTTTTAATTTCAAAATTTATGCAGAGAAAGTCATAAACAGAACAACAGGGGTTTTGCATCACATTGATTAGGATAGTCCCAGTTGCAGGGGGAAAAAAAAGACTGCTGAAGTGATGGCCATGCAAAAGCACTGAGTACTGATCTTATCAGAACTATTACAAAGGTAGGATGCTGAATTTGTAAGGATAGCAAACTCACTATCCAAAGACACTGATCAAAAATTAGAAGAGATCCAAACAAGAATGTGTCATGGCATTTTCTAGCCTTGAAGTGCTGGACTGGGGAAGCTGCGTGTTGCTCAGCATCTGTCTGCTTTGGAGTCCAGCCCTGCCGTTCAGGTGGATCTTGCAGCTCCTGAAGCACACCCTGGATTAGAGACTTACTGGCCTCATCATGTGTGGCAATTTGCATTCAAACCTTGCCAGGAAATTTGGTCTTGAAAATGGTTCTACTGTTATGTTAATACTGCAAAGTGAAGCACTCCTAACTCAAGGAATATTAACAGTAAGGGTACGTTTACTGTTGTAATTGAGTTATTTTCTCCACAATGATACACTTTGATATGCCTTAATTAGGCAATATGTCTTATGATTTCTGCTGGAATTTTGTTGTAGTTTATTGTATTAAATAATAACCTAACATATGTGTTCTGACTGGCTGACAGCCACCATTTGAAGTAGTCAATCTAGCAATTATAGTTCACAGTTTATAATATTTCAGTGCTTCAATCAGCAATGTCATTTATTAGAAGTAAAGTAATACCAACTGATACTGTCAGACCTAATAATTCTCTGAAGGTCGAGTATATAAATCATCAGGAAAATATTTTCTCTTGGAAATACTTCATATTGCTAAAGTCCCTGGATAATTTTATTGACTGTCTACTCCATTATCAAAATTAATTGTGTGATTCACTGAGTGCTCAGTTCCAAGAAAATGTTATATCTTCTGTGTACCTGAATGACTTTGCACTTTAAATACCCCACAACACTTTCTGCACCATGTACATACCCCCTAGAATAAATGTTTTTTTCTTTGGTTCGGAGTGTTATAATTTCCAGTTACTTCTCACTCCACAATATTTATCAGAGGGGAAATAATGGCACAATGATTAATTAGTCAATTAAATAATTTTAAATATGTGTTGTGTCAGGCACTAATGTCATTGTCTGTCAGATTTTTCTTTTTTAAATAAATACTTCAAAAATATTTTGTGCTAACATTAGTGAAAAGCTGCTGTTTCATTATGCCATTGTTTCAATATTTCTACCATTTGAACTAATGAATATACTTTTAAACTACAAGTGCCAGAATCTTGGCATTTCTAAGAGAAAATTTAAGATGTTCAGGCCCCAAAAAATATTTCTTAAAACTCAGTGTGAACGATTAAGAGGGTCCATAAAATGAGAAGAAGGCTGTAACTGTCTTAAATAAGTGGCAGACACAGCCATGAATATGTCATCTCAGATATTTTGGACTTACAGTGAATGGGGATTACTGTAGAACAAATGCCATAATAAGAGTTGTTCCTATTTCCTCCTCATATATAAATGACAAGGTTTGTAAACTCTGAAAACATAGAGCAATGTATTAGACTGGAAGCATGACAGCTTTTGAGTACTACAGAGACACACAAGTGAAAACATTCTCATTATTAAAAAATAAACATTTTTTCAGTACTGACAGCTGGAAGGGAATTAGTATTTACAAGAACTGCTGCAATACCTTTGGAACTGGACCTGTAAATGGTAGACCCCTCTGTCCTTCATCAGGTATTTTAGTTTTCCACATGCATTGGGGCTTAATTAAAATTGTCTTAAAGTACTGACAGGTCATTAAGAAAAAAGTAGGAATGGCCCAGAGCAAAAATACAATACATAAAGACCTCAGGTTCCAGAGGCTGAAGCATTGCTTTGTAACCTACTTCTGGTTTGCTGAACATCATTTGAATGCTATAATAATGGCTTGTAAATGCAATAGAAAAGAATTCTTGTTTTTCAAGTTGGAAGGATATTGTACCCTGCATTTTACAAAATGTCAGTATTCAATGTATGAAGAGGCAGAGATGGAAAGGCTGTTTTCTGAAAGACTTTGCATGCAGCTGACAGCCCCAGGCACTGAAAGTCAATTTAAAGTAGTAATATAGAAAAATATTTTAAGGAGTTTAACCGATATTTTAACACACAGTTATGAGTGAGTGAAAACTGCAGTTCTGGCACTCCTGCTGGGTTGAATGCAGACCAGAGAAGGACCATACTGTGCCTACTATCAGCCTGCTATTATTTCCTCAAAACCTTCATTCCCTACTGCTGCTAATACTCACTTCCAAACAAGCACAAAATGAGCATGGGGAAAGCCCTTTCTTCCCATGAAATTTAAGGCAAAATCTACTAAGTATTGTTTTGCTGGCTCAGACCTCAGATGCATGCATTGCACGTATTATGTAGTCATTCTTTTGAATAAAGCAAGAAAAATTCTGTTCTTTATCCATTCCCATGTTTGACAACGGTGACTTAAGCAAATAAATTTTGTGCTTCCATTTCTCTGTATATAAAATGGAGATAATGAGGCTTTATTTGGGGAAGATTCAGAGTTATGACTGAAAAGCACTGAAATAAGGTCTTATTAAACAATAAATCCCTTTACAGTTCATCTATTATTGTACAATGCTCATAAAGAGAAACAACAATTAAAATAAAATAAAAATATTCCCTGATTCAAAGGAGTTGTGAGCAAATTCTTGCAAGCTCAGACTTCAGTCTCAGCCGCAAATGAACTTGGGTCTGCCTGTGTTGAAGAACACTTAAATTTCTGTCATAAGAGCCGTGGCAGAAGAGAGGGTGTTCAAGGCATGCCTCTCACCCAGGCAGTGCTTGCTAGCTGATTCTCAGACCCCCCCAGCAGTAGAAGAGCTGTGGCTGTTTGGTCTGGCTGCATACTGCTGCCAGGCAGATTTGCTGCTTGGAGGGCCCGGGGAGTTGCTTTTGCTAGGAGGCACTAAGCAGCTTCGACTGCTAATTCCTAGTGAATTTAATGAGAGCATGAGCATAGGCAAGCCTTATCCAACCAACATTGGCTGGGCAGGCAGAAGAGATGATTGGTGATGAAATTGACTGTCTTCTCTTTAATTTTGTCAGGTTTTTTTAGATGGATTTGAAATAGTTTTGTTAACAACAGACTAGCCTCTGAAAAAGGAATATGTTCTTTTATACTCAGGAAGAATAAAATGTAATAAGCTATTAAAAAAACCCAGATATACACATTCACAAAAAGCATATTATGTAAATTAAAATAAGGTTTTTTTTCTTGTTTTAAAATTTGTCAAGAATTTTTTGTTTTGCCTGAAGCTGAATTATATCAGTATCACTATTAATGCCAGCACTTTTCAATATCTAAAGACAGCAGTCATTTCACTTTCTAAATAACATTATATATACATATGCCAGAGCTTACAGAACATGAACTTTGTAAAAGTTGTTTTCATACTTACTTTTCATGATTTCTAACAATTAGCAGTATAGGATCTTACAGTTGCATCAATAGAAATCTACTGGCTATGTTGAGGCCTCTGGGACCTCAATATGTCTTTAAATCCAATATCTTGTAATAAGACTTCTAGATTAATGACAGACATTGTTTTCAAAGTATCCATACTAAGAATGATTTGTTAAAGAACTCTTAATGGCAGTGCTCAGTTTTGTTTAAGAAACTGTGCCACAGCCCACACTGTATGCTCAGCTTCCTCAAATTTATAAGTCAGAGACACTGAAAGAAACTTTATATCTGATTTTCAAAAATCAGCAGCGTTTGAAGCATTTCTGAGCAAATTCTGCTAATAGTTTACTCTTTGGTCTTTCTAGATCTTCTAATTGTATCAGCAAGGACAGGTCTACTCTTGACTAACTATCTCAAGAAGGAATGTGAGAAGGAACTTCTGAGTTTTCTGTCAAGGTTCCTTCCACTGCAAAAAAAAAAAAAAAAAAAAAAAGGAGGTGCCTGCACCTAGGTTTCTAAAATAGTCAAAGTTTATTTAAGTGCTAAAAAAATAAACTTAATTTTTCTCTATGTCTGCATTAGTAAGCAATGTAGCACAATGGCAAACGATCTGTAGATAGAAATGACTGAAGCTAAGGCTAGTCCCACTCCCACCATGTGATAGTGCAAGAGTTATTTCACTATAAATTCAGTCTGGATTGAGCAATTCAACCCATTCTTCAGGTTGAGTGCTTCAGCTACTCATGTGGTTGCACTCTTTTTCTAAATAAAAAAGATTAAGTACATGATAGAAGACCTTGTGGCAGTACAACACACACATTTGCTTGGAACTTAATGTCCTGAAGCACTTAGAAAGCAGACTTTCTCATTTAGTTTCCTCTGAAAAAAAAATCATTTCATGAACACCAACATTATTTCATGCTCTCACCAACAAAGCAACACATGGTAAATGGAGGCAAGCAAGGAATTAGCTTCCAAACTGTACTTCTGCTCTGATCAAAGCCATTAGCACTCTCCAGGATATTTAGTTAGAGCTGACAAAGAGTTCATTTGGTACAGCTCTTTAGGTGTCCCGTACAAGTGCAAAGTGCACTGCAATTTCTTACTTGAAGAGCTCAAATGATATCTTTCCTTCCCTGTCTACTGCTTTTAAAACCTCATTGAATCATGCACATTTTACCGTGTCATGAATGGTAAAAAAAAAAAAAAATCAGTTGCATTTACATCTCTAGTCTCATTTATAGCCATTTAAGTTTTATAAGCATCCAGCTATACTAGATAATATCCACAGTTGTAACCCCCAAAAAAAAAGATTAAAAAAATTATTAGTAAAAACATTACCAGGGGAAGCAAAGATGGAGATATCACATGCCTTTTAGAAATGGGGCCTCGAAGAGTGGCAGAGCACACAAACAATAGAAGACATCAGTGTTCTTTATAGGACTGCATTACCAGTGCTCTTTTCCTTTTCTTTATGAGATAAACATCTCATCTTCCACACACTAAGGTTATAAGGGAATTCAGAGAGATCACTGCACCAGTTCAGACACAAAGAGTTGTGTGCAGCTCTCTCTTAAGCGCCCAACACTATTTGAGGTATCTGCTCCTGTGGATAACCTGCACCCTCTAAGTGAAAGCTGGAGCCTGGGACAGGCTTCAGTGTCAAAAATGTCACTAGACCTTATGTTTAGTTCTCAGATTTAATCATGCCTTATGAAAGAAATGCTATTTCTTGTGCAGCCTTTAGTCACTGTAAATGAGAAGCAGAAGTCCTCAAGAAGTAGCAGCAAACAGATTGTCACTGAAGTCTTAGGAGCCACAATTTTTAGAAGTTCATCTGTGTGAAAAAGTGTATTCTGCTATAACTGATGGTTTTGTTTGTTTGTACATAGACAGGCTGCTCATTCCTTGTTAACTGAGGTATGCAATAGGACACATCCATTATCTTTATCATCTACTTTAACTTTCAGCATTATTCCAGGAAGTTCGATTTCTTAAGGAAAAAAGTACTTGTCCTTACAGATGGTTGTTAGAAATGTAATCAATTACCTGAGGAATTAGAGGTGAATGATGTGAAGGATGCTTTTTTAATAGCATGCAATATTTCTGGAAGTGAATGCCTTTTGCCTATGAAAGAGTTTAATCAGACTGTTCCTACACATGAACTGGCCTCACCTTTAAAGGATGAATGGCTAAGAATATAAAGGTGTTTATCAGAGAAATTTTAACAGAAACTCAGGAGAAAATATTAATCCATTCTTTGTCTCATATTTAACAATATTTCATTTTCCTGAGAACACAAATAAATAAGAAAGTAAAACGAGTAATTTGTCAGGAAGTTGTGTGGAGATCATCCTAAATAAATATTTGCAGATTCTCATGACTAATTAATAAGTTGATGATTTATAGTTTCACATGTCCAGCATTTTACAAAATCTTTGAATTAACTTTGACTTCTATATACATGCCTGAGTCGGCGAGGCTGTCAGCTGTTTTCTCCTGACAGCAGGTAGGCAATGTGGTTTTTTTCAGCCAGGCAAAATATCAATTTTTTACATTTTCAGCTTTTCAGGAACCCTCAGGAGTAGAGCATAGCTTGTAGAAATTGTGCTGCAATAAGAATTATTGCCAACCAGCACCAACTTACTCAATATAATTGGGAATATTAGCTCTCTAAAGTATATTACATAAAAGATTCCCTATGTTGGAAGAACTTTGTGGTCTTTAAGTGCTGGGTGAAGCAGACAAATTTTAAGCAGCACATAATTCCTGTTGCTGTCTATAAAGCATTAATTTGGATCCTCTGTGAGTATGGATTTCAGATTTCACATATAAGCTCACATTCTGTTCTTTCATCACAGATTTCATACATCCTTCACTGAATGCATAGTTGCTCAGTATTACTTTGCATAAAGATCAGGCAGTTCCTGGCTAAATTCCCTTTTCACTAATATATTGTCTATATCCTGAGCAGAAAACACAACTACTTGGTTTTTAGGGGTTTCAGTTTCTACAATGTAAGAATTATATAAGAGATGTTAAAGCATGTATTTTAGTATCAACTCTGAAAAAAAGTGGAAGTACTATACTTACTTGCACACCTGGAATTGAAGTATACAGATAATTCATAAATTTTCCATAACTAGCTGTGGATGCTAATTGCAGAAGCCCAAGGCATATTTTTCAGAGTATTTGGCAGCATATGGTGCCGCCTTAGATTCAAAACAGGGCTCCCATTAATTGCATTTTTTTCTCCTGAGCACATCTGCAAGACAGCTTGAGAGTATCACCTTCTGTATAAAAAATGGGGAAGACTAGGGTTTCTTTTATCC
The DNA here is from genome assembly GCA_038090715.1 of Florisuga fusca. Classification (NCBI taxonomy): domain Eukaryota; kingdom Metazoa; phylum Chordata; class Aves; order Apodiformes; family Trochilidae; genus Florisuga; species Florisuga fusca. The sequence goes on from JAAWXA010000042.1 coordinate 5,004,389, forward strand.
ATTCTCTTATTGCTTGCAACTGCAGCAATGTCCACTTTGCCTGTACAGAGACTCAGACCTATTCCCTTTCTTCCCACACTTCTTTTTCCCCTTTCATTTATGCTTTCCTTAGTTCAGCATCCTCTTAATTTATTTGCTTGTTAGAATGGATTTTTTTTTTGCATACCATGTCACCAGACAACGGACCCCAGGATCTCTGTTGTTGTGTAGCTCTTTGAATAGAGAAGAAAAAATTCAGGAAACCCCAAACTCACTGTCTACACTTCTGTGAAGTCTGGACTTAGGAACTTTTCTTCAGAACAATCTTTTTGTATACTTTACAAATACCACACCTGTGGTAATGATTTCAGATATTACAGTACTATGGACACGTTTCTATTTTATTGTATGACAAACCAGTATATTTTAATGAGATATTCGGTAGGGGCATGCACTATCTAACATCTTTTTAAATATCAAATACTGGCAATGAAGCAGCAGAAAAACTGAAACAAATTAAACAAACAAAACCAAACAAAAAAAATCAAAACAAAATCCTAAAAAACCCCACAACTTTTTACTTCAAATCATATCACAACCCTTAGAGCTCATGGCAAATAAGAAAAACTTCCCTGGATTTCCAATGCCAGAGAAAAGAGAGCAGGTCTTATGTTCCTTTGTCAAGTTAATTGCACATTGTAATAGCTTTTCAAAATGAGAATGCTTCAGTTTGTGGCACTCTATTTCTATTCATACAAACTGTATTTGGAGTATAAATATTTAACACGGAGTTTACCATTTGGAGTCTCTACAGGCAGTGACAATATCTTCAGTGAGCTGATTTATAAGTAGGCATGTAGCAATGGGAATGTACAACAGTGTATTCCCACTTTTGCTATCTGGAAGTCAGAGTATGAATCATCTCTAAGCCCACCCCCCTCTCTTTCTGCCCCCAGGGATTTCTGATTTTCAAGTTCAGTGGCTATTTGGGTTACAAAAGAATCTTGGAATACAGATATTCTAAAGCTGTGAAGAGGACAGGCTGGAGGGGAGGTGTAGCAGTGCTCTGTCAATACACAGGCAGGTCTGGTCCCCAGAGGACATAGTGCTTTGGAAAAAAATGAGTAAAAACCCAAGGTGTAGCTTAAGTAGAACTGCACATGGTTCCAAGAAAGGTCTCTAGGCTAGAGGCACAATACACTCCATGGTATTCACAGTAAAACTATACTCAGCCCCTGTGTGGGTGTAGCCAACTATCATTTACAAAAGAAGAAAATCAAGAGGAAATAAAAACAACATTCAGGGTTACAAAGTCTGCAAGATGGGCTAAGGCAAAGCACAGCTCTAGATATTGCCCCAGAGACCTCAAAGGCTGTTGAGGAAAGAGAAGATCTGGTCCAGTAGCTCAGATGCTTATTTGGATGTGTAGGGAAAGGTGGTGACCATACCCAACATAAGTGCACAGAAACAAATAGAGACTTCACTATTTTCAGAGCAAGAAATGGGCTGGAAATATCCAGACATCCATTATAGCATATAGCAACAAGGACTTTTAGTTGTGAGTTTCTTTAAAAAATTACTATGTTGAGACAATTTTATGATGGACCTATCTGGTAATCAACTTCTACTGTAATGATTTATTAGCCTTTTAAAATGTATTTTGAATTATTTTCATTTGAAGATCTTAAGTTATGGTCATATTTAGTTATTCTGCCATGTAGTAAACATTCCATATTATCCTTCTTGCTAACGTGGGCAAACGCTAATATGGTAATTAGTTTAGTTATGTAAATTGGAAATAGTAGTGTTTTTCAAAGAGACAATGGGTAAATTCATATTATCTAAACATCATTCATTATTAGTTGTTCTTGTTGATTTTTAATCTTTTCATGTATTAAAAATATAATAACCTTTTCAGGAGGTCTGGATTCCTCCCACAAAACATGTCATTACAGATACAGCATTCAGAGAGTGTTGCATTTTTAATTTTTCCTTGTATTAAAAATGTATTATACTTTCCACAACATCTGGATACTTTATCTCTTACATATTTCTGCATGTATAGAATTCAGAGAGGGTTGTGTTTACCCCTAGTCTGAAAGACCTCCACTTTTCTGACACTGTCGAGAAAGAGCAAAACTCCTGTATTATATAGTTCTGAGGTATGGGGTCTTTTGTTATATAGAGGCAGAAAGAGTTTGTGTGTACTTTTGTCTTCTACCCTACTATGACTTTTGAATCAAAAACATCCCGTGCAATAAAAAGCTTCAAATGCAAGCTCAAAAGCAAGAGCTCAGGGTCTAAGACCCCATGATTTTAAGATATGGTCAGTGTGTCAGACTGCAGCATTGAATTTCTACATAAATTAATGTGTCTTCTGTGTTAAAACTATTCTTCCATGAGTGCTTAAAATAATTCTTCACTATTTGCTTTCTATCTGCCAGAACTACCAGCTCTATCACTAATTGTTACCCAGATGAGCTTTGCAACACCTTTATGAAGATCCATAACATTACAGATTGAAGGTTAGCTAGAGAAATAGTCTGTCTTGTTCAGTTTTGAATTGGAGTAGTAATTAATGGCTGCTGTCTCCTCTGTCCTGAGAAAGATTTACATCCATCCTCAGATTGAAAATAAATAAAAAAATACAAAATGAGAAAGCAGAGGAATTGTAATGAAACCAGAGGAAGCACTTGTCTCATAATTTAAATTACCTTTTCCAAGTGAATAAAACTTAATCTGTACCTAGAGCATTTTTAAACACAAAATTATGCTAAGTCAAATCTCCTTATGGCATGACCAGTTATTCAGTATTATCAGTTTTTATTAGCCTTGTTTATAGACAGAATGAAACATCTGTAGCCTAAACAGCAAAATTTACTTGAACAATTGTACTGTTTAAAAAATGTACAACTGCCTACAAGATAATCAGCTCCTTATAAAGCTTGCAGGAAAAATAGCCACTGACAATCTGTTGGCATTTAACCAGCTCCACATCGTCTTCCCATTTATTTTCAGCATTGCTCCTAAAAAGGTTGAAACTTGCTCAGTGACTTTTACAATATTTTTCCAAAGCACCAGAAAATCCTGTGTAAATCTGTTGTCTCTGCCAGTATGTCTGCTGGTTTGATATGTAATTAGAGTGAAGAGCAAGGCACACAGCTAAATGAACCTGGGCTAGTCCAATGGCTGTTAAATCTATTTCCTTTATGACAACCCTTATGGCTCTGTTTTGCATTTGTGACTAAAACAGGGTCAATAACACACTGATGTTTTGGCTACTGCAGAACAGTGGTAGCACAGCATCAAAGCCTTTCCTTTTTCACCACTCTGTCTCCACCCCAGCAAGGATGCTCAGGGTGGGCAGCAGATTGGTGGGCAGGGATACAGCTGGGCCAGCTGACACCAATTGGCCAGAGGGATATTACACGGCATATAACGCTGAATTTTCTTTGCCCCAAATGACAATGTGACAAACTGGAATGTCTGGGGAAGGGGAGGGTGGGGGGGACAGACTTACACTGAATTGAATGTAATTTGCAGTGAGACATTGCCTCGGGCAAAGTGTGTCTGAATTGAATCATAGAATCATAGAATTGGCTGGGTTGGAAGGGACCTCAGAGATCATCAAGTCCAACCCTTGATCCACTACCGCTGCGGTTACTAGACTATGGCACTGAGTGCCACATCCAGTCTCTTTTTAAATATCTCCAGGGACTGAAAAACCACTACTTCCTGGGGCAGCCCATTCCAATGCCTGATCAGCCTCTCTGTAAAGAAATTATTTCTAATATCTAACCTAAACCTCCCCTGGCAGAGCTTAAGTCCATGCCCTCTTGTCTTGCTGATAGCCACCTGGGAAAAGAGACCGACCTCCCCCTGGCTACACCCTCCTTTCAGGGAGTTGTAGAGAGTGATGAGGTCTCCCCTGAGCCTCCTCTTCTTCAGGCTGAACAGCCCCAGCTCCCTCAGCCCTTCCTCACAGGACTTGTGCTGGAGTCCCTTCACAGCCTCCTTGCTCTTCTCTGGACCCTGCTCCAGCACCTCAATCTCCTTCCTGAACTGAGGGGCCCAGAACTGGACAGCAGTACTCGAGGTGTGGCCTCACCAGCGCTGAGTACAGGGGCAGAATCACCTCCTTGGACCTGCTGGCCACGCTGTTCCTGATCCAGGCCAGGATGCCATTGGCCTTCTTGGCCACCTGGGCACACTGCTGGCTCATGTTCAGCTTCCTGTCAATCCAGACTCCCAGGTCCCTCTCTGTCTGGCTGCTCTCCAGCCACTCTGTGCCCAGCCTGGAGCTCCCCATGGGGTTGTTGTGGCCAAAGTGCAGGACCCGGCACTTGACTGTGTTGAACCTCATCCCACTGGAATCAGCCCAACTCTCCAGTCTGTCCAGGTCCCTCTGCAGAGCCCTCCTGCCTTCCAGCTGATCCACACTCCCCCCCAGCTTAGTGTCATCTGCAAATCTGCTGATGATGGACTCAATCCCCTCATCTAAATCATCAATAAAGATATTAAACAGAACTGGGCCCAGCACTGATCCCTGGGGGACACCACTAGTGACCGGCCACCAACTGGATGCAGCGCTGTTCAGCACCACTCTCTGGGCCCGGCCCTCCAGCCAGTTCCTAACCCAGCACAGGGTGCCCCTGTCCAAGCTGTGGGCTGACAGCATTTTCTGGAGAATGCTGTGGGAGATGGTGTCAAAGGCTTTGCTGAAGACCAGGTAGACTCCATCCACAGCCTTCCCCTCATCCCCCAGGTGGGTCACCTGAGCATAAAAGGAGATCAGGTTGGTCAGACAGGACCTGCCCTTCCTAACCCCGTGCTGGCTGGGTCTGACCCCCTGTCCATCCTGTAGGTGCTGTGTGATTGCCCCCAGGATGATCTGTTCCATAACCCTGCCAGGCACTGAGGTCAGGCTGACGGACCTGGAGTTTCCTGGGTTCTCCTTCCGGCCCTTTTTGTGGACTGGGACACCTCTGCTCTCCTGCTGATAGAGGGCAACTGACTAACTTATGCCTCCTCTTGGGACAGCAAAGTAGCAGTGAATTATGCAAGGGAAATCCCAGTTTTAAAAGGAAACATAAGCTGAGAACTCTGTAGATAGCAACATAAAGCTATCTCACTAAATCAGGGTTTTAACAGCTCAACCAAGAGCAGATGTTTCTAAAGACATACAGGACACGTATAAAGACAGGTATGTCTGCATAAGTGTACTGCCAGTTGTCTTTTGTGTTTTTTTCAAAACAGTGGGAGCAGTTCATTTGCCATTATAAAGAAATACCTGTTTTTATCTTTATGGAAGAACAATATGAGTGCCATAATTTTCTAAATAATGTTTCATAGATGCCAACAGACCAATATAAAGCATTCTCTCAATGAAGGGAGAGGATTTCTTGCGTACTGATGAAAATGCTAAAAGAACAATTTCCTCAGAGAACTCCAACTTCCATGCTTGAGACATCACAGACTTGCTTCCTTATGTATATTACTGGAAAAAAAGAAGGCATTATGCACAGCGAAGACTAATGGTTGTGTGGGTTGGGTCGTTTCTCATGGAGTATTATGGGTAAGCAGCAACAGTCATTTTTATGCATACCTTTTATTAAAACAAAAGGAAAAAATTCCCTCTCTGCATGTCTCACTTTCAAAGGTATAGATTTTAATGAAAAGATGTATCACAAATATGTTGCTTTTTATGGAAAAGTGCAGATGAAAGGATAAGGTGAGATTGCCATAAGTAAAAGTGTTTTGTCCCTTCAGGTCATCCTCAGGACTTTTGGAAAAAGAATTAATGAGAATGTTTGGGTCTCTTCTAAGAATTAGGATGCATATATAATTTTAGCAGATTGTTTTCAGATTCTAAGGTTGCAATAACTCAGATTTATGTATCAGTGCTAAATTAACTTTGAAGTACTACAGCAATGTTTTTTGTCTTGTGCATATTCTTTGGAGTATGTAACACTAACAAAAGATTTTAGAATCATTGATTATCTGGATAAAGGAAGATGAAACACTGGCACATACTAAAGACTAAGGAAAAAAATCAGAACCAGAGGTTTCTAAACACAATTCAGTTTAATAATGTCAATAAGACCTTTTTACACTCACTTTGCAATCCTGTGGAACAACCTCCTTACCAAAAAAAGAAATTGAGATTAAAGACTAGCTAATAGATGGTTCTTCAAAAGAGACTTGAAATCGTTTTAAGAGGGGTCTGGGATAAAGTTGAGAATAATTAAACTTTCAGAAAATTTTTACTTGGCAGACAAACGAAACTGCAGCATCAAAACAGTCATGCAAACTGTAGATATTTGAGAATATTCTCTCTATATGTGCTTCTTCTGTCTTCAATGGAATTAATAATTTAAATAAAATGAAGCACAGCTCACATGCCAATGAATATATTTTAAAACATACAAAGGCCTTATAATAATGAGTAATAAAAAGCAATTGGCAGGAATGAAAAAAAAAATGAACATAATTGCATGACTGTGGTGTCAATCACTCAGAAGTCTAATAATTATTTCCACCTTATACAAAAATTGAGAATAAAACAAAATTTCCTAGAATCCTGCTTTACCCTAGACAGCAAATCAATCCCTAGGCTCTCTCTGCATTAATTGGAGAAAGAGTTTGGTTCTAGGAGAAAGATGTTCAGAGCAGAAATGTGATTTGGACAGTCTCTATTACCTTCCCTAACTGGGGAGTCTAAAGAGACCAGAATATCATGTCACAGGTGAGGTTTGGTAGTGTGATTATTTTTAGGTATCCCCTCCCATAGAATTTAAGAGAGAAAAATCCTTTCCTGGTCATGCAGAAGACAACAGGAGTTTTTCTATTATACTATTTGGAATAACAGTGTTTAAAGCAGTAGTTAATCTGCTGAGAGACCAGGAGGAGAGTGTATTTTATGTTGATAAATACACTCTCCAACTATTACCTCTTATTTCTGCAATGCAGTCTCACAGCATGGAGTCATCCCAGATTTTCAGTACTTATATTTAAACTAAGGTTCTACAAAAGAGTGTAAAATCTGTTACTTCAGCTGTGTTTCAAAAGATTGACCTCAACAATTTAGCTTTTCTTCCATTTCACTTTCTTGTCATACTGCATAAAGAATGGATAGACTACCCCAAAGTGTTCCTTGTCCATGTTCATACACCTTTTCATTCACACCATTGTCCTGAAAAACTGCAAAGAAATGCAAAATGACAAAAATCTCGTGCTGCCCTGTAAGTACTCAAGCTAGGGCTCATGCTTTCTCTAGAAAGTTTGTGTTGTGACTTCTTGTGCATTTCTAGTGACCTGTGTCAACAAGATAAATTGCATGCTTTGATTGTTGAAACAATAATGAGAAACTAATGCTTTCATGTATTATAATTTTTGGCTTATTTCTTAGCTTTTAAAAATAGCAATTAAAAATCATGTGGAGAAGAAACAATAATTTAAAAGTACATCAAAATATTTAACAACTTGGAGAACATAATGGGATATTTATAATTTTTGGTTGCCAGTACCATCTGTCAGTCCCTTTTAAAAATTCATATCTTGTGCAATTCTAATACTTTTTATTAATACCAAATTTGCATAAGTTTCCCTGGGAAACTGCAAAGCTAGTCTGGAACGACTAACATAACATATTGAAATTCTTATTCCATCTCAAGCTGACATGAAAACTCCATTTAATCTTTATTAACCTATTCTACTGCAATTTCAGATATTTTAAAGAATGCTGTAGCATCTATTCACTCCTTACTGTTAATACTGTGGAATATTTAAATGTAACTAACAGAATTATGTAACACACTTTTAATGCATTTTTGCATTTCAAATGCAAAGTGTATTTGTTTATCCATGAAAAGGGATGAAGGTGTTGACTGGCTTAGGTGACATGAAGGGAAGAGTAACCAGGTAACTCCCATCTTCAGTACTCCATAGGAAGTGATACACTAGAGAAGGGAACATGTTTCTTCTCTACTGCTTGAGAACAGGAAGGAAATTTCTGCAGTCACTTGTACTTTGCCTCCTAACTGGATGCAATCTTTTTGTCCACAAAATTGCTGACTTTTAAAAGAAATATATAGTAAGCATGAGCCACCAAATGCCACAGCTTATTCAGTATATCTTGAAGGATCTGGACAAAGATGGAATTTATTTTCTTTGAATGTTTAGATTTATAATTTTGTGTCCACTTCTGTAACTTGTAAATTTATTTAAATATACACAAACTTTCTGATACACAACTTATTAATTTATTTCAATAATTCAAGTAAACAAGGCTAGATAACAGGCTCAGTAATGAGGGCCAAATGGATTTCCTTTTCAAGTTTTGCTTAGTTTTGGTCCTTAGTAACAGGAAGTAAAGGGGGAATAACTTGTTAGTAAAATAATATATTCACAGTGAATATGTGAAACAAGAAAATAAGGCTTTTTAAAAGTATTTTAAGTACTAAGTAATGATTATAAACTGTTTCTTGTTGTGGTTTTCCAATTCTAAGGAAGCAGATTGAGTAAATATGAGTGGGAGCAATTCAGCTTCACGAACTACTCATAGAGAATGTATTCATAGCTGTATAATCATAAAGTAGTTCAAGTTAGCATTTTATGTCTTCTTATTTCTCATTATTTTGATGCATTTTTTTTGGTTTTATGTTTAGAAATTTGATTTGGTTTTACAGTTTTCAGATAACTATGTGATTTTCATTGCAGTTTTTCTGGATGTTTAATATTATCAGCGCTTCTCTGAAATTAGGAGAACTTACTAAGTCTATGCACTTAGCATACATTTAATACATACGTATTTAGCATCATAAAGAAATACAAGTATCTTTTTTATTGCCAATGTCATATATATATGTATGTGTGTGTACATAATCATTGCTTGTTAATTTGCCTAGCATGTCATCCCATAAATGTGACTCTGTCCTAGTGCACTGTTCTACCTAGTTCTGCAGTTTCATCGTGTGTGAAGTAGATTTTGAAAGTTCCAGAATAAAGATCTAGTTATTCCTTAGAGAATATAAGAACTGACACGAAGCAAATGCACTTACTCCTTTACAGTAAGCAACTCCTGTTCCTCTCCCAAACACTAGGCTCTGATTTCAGGACTGATCTCTGTTCTAATGTGTTTGACAAATATGTTACTGAGAAGGGTTTTCAATTACATTTAAATCGAGAACCATAACAAAGACCTGAGGGGTAATGTGACAGCAGTTGTAATCACAGAGGCTTGTCCCTTCACAGTCCTTTTTTACTAACTTCACCTTCAGTCATGAAGAGAGATACAAGCAAAGCCTTTAGCCTGAAAACAGGCTAAAGTTTCTGAAACAGTCTCTGCTTTTCCACGTCATCCAGTAAAATTCTTTTAACTTTGCATCTGGATTTAAATGTAAAGCACATAAAGCAATTTCCAAACTTTAATGCCTGGTACAGACTGTATCATCTCAGCTCTAAGGTTGTTCATGACAAGGTGAGTTCTGACTTTCTCTCCCGAGACTTCTCCCCTGGACATGTTTCCAGCTACTCCTGATCGTTCTGATTATTTTCTTCCTTTTTAGCATTTACATATGTGCCATGTTTCTTAAGATCCTTTAATACAGTCTGTGGTGTCCATACTGATAAGCAGTTTTTCCTGATCCATACTGGAGGATAAGTTAGCAAGACCTAAGACCATTCCCCAAAGGAATGATTGGGTAAGGACCAATATTTTTACATACTGTATTGCTGTGTTGGCAAGCTAAAAGCAAAGCAAGAATCCTGCCACTTATATAGTGGCTAAGGAGCCAAGACACATTTTCTTAAAAGTGCAGGCATTTGGGAAATCAGGTATTTTCAATTCACCCTCTTCTTTTTTTTTTCTAAGTAATAAAATATCACAGCACACAGAATGGAGCACTTGAAAAGTTGTAAGTAGTCGTTCCTCTGTTTCACTCACAGACTTGTTTTGAAGGGGTTTTAGTGGTGGCTTTTAATGATATTGAAGACATGTCTAGTTAAAAACCTAAAGGATCTCTTTGAGATTCTCCCAGAAGAGATCATCAGTACTTCTACAGGAAATTTGGTTTATGCTCCACAGTTTTTTAAGAGAGCTGTAATAACAGTCTCAGTCATAGGTTTTGAAACACTTATCTGCCTACTGACTTGTAGTCTTCTCTGAAGACTTGGTACCATAATTACTATTAACTCTTTGTTGAAGAGCATGGAGAGATCAGTTTTGAGTGGTTTTGTGGGTATGGGTGAAGTGTTGGTTAGCACTATTTTACTAAATAGCTATAAATCAGTGCTGGAAGAAGTAGCAAGGACATCAACTCAATTTGCAAAACACAGTAACAGTGCAGCTGTGCTCAGCTGAATTAAGTTTAGGTCAGAATTCATGGAGCAGAATAATGCAAACAAAGCTACTAGACTATTCTGCTTTATTTAGTCTGTGATGATAATGAGTTATCACTGAATGCTAAGTCGATTATACATGGAAATTTTGTCTTGGAAGGAAAGTTCTCATCCTTTTTATAGCAACAACAGAAAAACTCACCGATTTAATGACCCAAATACTTAATTTGTCAGAAGACATTCAGAGCCCCTAAATGCCAAATTCATGAAAAAAAAAAAAAAAAGTAGTTATTTTTTTAAATTCAGTGCCACAATGAATTGTTTTCCAGTTCAATCCTTGCTCATTGCTGAAAATAATTTTCCAGCACTAATTTTAAGCATTCTGTAGTTATTTCCTGAGTCTTCAGAAATATAATTTAAATTTAGCCTCATGAAGAATCATTTCAGTGCAATCACTGGATATTGTTGAATATATTTTTCCTGCAGTCAGTATAATTTATGATCCTTCATAGCTATTTCTCAGTCCTTTCCAATAAATCCAATCCGTTTACTTTTTGTTCCAGCACTACTCAATCAAAAAAGTATTAGAAACATGTCAGCCTCAAGAAATTTGCACCAGAAAGTAGATGTATTGTAGGGAAATACATTTCTGAGCTACACATTTTAGATAGGTTTTAAAAACTAAGTAGTAATGCAGGTGGCACGATAAAAAAAATCCAATCATTACTATATGTTGCAGTTTATGTTGAGGTCTTTGTCTTCTTTCTAACTCCTACAGTGATCTACAGTTGTACAATAAAACATTGCTAATCAGAACTTCACTCATCACTACATACTGCAGATGTAGATACACACCCAGAAACTATCTCTTCATGCTTTTCAGCATAGATTTAACAACGCATTTGGTGCAGGCAACAATACACTCAAACATACACACAAATTCTATTAATGAGGCTTTTATTCTGTCATCATTTGAATTTTGATTTCTCTACACAACAAGACATCCTCCTAGGTGAACCATCCTACAGACAGAGCATGGTCATGCACACAGTTAAAACTGGTTGTCATTTCTAACATCTCCTATGGCTTCAAGTCTCAAAGTTTCTTCAGTTCTTCTATCTAACAACAATTGCAACGACAATCATAACAACTTTGACAGTCCCATCAGCATATTGTCTCCCTCAGGGTAGCACTGTTAGTGTTTAAATATTGTTCTCAGTAAATATTATGGTGGGAATTATCCATGGTGAACCGGGCATACTGTCACAATAGAATATTCTGAGGCCTCCCAGCAGAATGTTAATAGTGTTTTATTTTAGAAGAAAGACTAGGAATAACCTAAAAGGCCTCCCATAACACTTAATAAATCAATATCACTAATTAGAAGGAAAACATGTGAACTGAAGTTACTGAAAACACTGGATTTTGTAGTAGGTATTAATGGGATAAAATATGACAAACAGTCAGGCACCTGAGGATGAAACTCGGGAGTCCTTCAGGATGGCCAGTCTCCTTCAGGAGACCCAGGGATGCCTAAACATGGAATCACAAACTGTATTTTCTCTTGAAATATCACATTTTCCATTACTTTGTTCCCCAGAGGCCTTGTATTGGGGATGTGGGCAGTTTCCAACACAGTCAGGCTTACACTCACTCAGAACATTCTCCAGAAAGGTGGATAAAGCCATTAAAAATAAATAAATAAATAAATATAGATAAGGTGTATTCTAAATGGGCCAGGGGAACATGGGACAAATGAAGAGGAGAAAAGCATATACTGAACAGTGACTAGATTAGCAAACGATGCAAGCAGCCATCCAAATGATGTGGCCTAGGAAAGACTGAATCACCTCACATGTGTGCAAAAGAAGACTCAGTTACTGGTAGGAATAAATAACCTGGCATTTTTCAAGTGTTTGTGTCTTTACCTTTTTCATCTGAGCAACTTTTTAAAATTAGTGCCTTCTATTTAATATTTATGTGGAGAAAAATATGTGTAAGAATAGAGGTATGGTCCTCCCTCCTAAAAGGGAGCCCTTGGCTGTAAATACCTGACCTCCCGTTGTGTCTATTGGTATTGCTCCTGTTGTCAGCCCTGCACCAGGAGGCCCTGGGTGGCTCCATCAATCTGGTGGCAGAGGTGAGCAGGATGGATGCTGGGGGTTTTCCTTGCCACCCCGGTGATCCCCTCGCCCTGAGGCCTTGGCGTGGGGCTGGGGACACCCTCTGCTTGGTGGGAGAGACCCAAATCCCATTCTACCCCCTGACTGCAGCCATGGTATTGGGGGTGTTTTAGCTTCCCCTCTGCCCTGCTGAGCAGCTCCCCCCCCCCCAAACCTGCTTAAGGACTCAGATGAGAGACTGGGGACCCTCACGCTCCTGCAGCTACCTATGGACCTAAAACTAGGGCAAAAGGAATTTCCCCCCATTGACCAGCTGCTAAGGGCATTTTTTTTTAAAGGCTCAAGTTAAGCACAGCTCACTGAAAAGATTATTTCTATTGGAGCAAATGGGGGACAGGTTGCTTTCTTTTGTTTTCCAGTTGCTCCTTTACTCTATGGCCTGTACTTAATCCTATGTGACATGTGGCCCAGTTTATTCACCACTAATGAGAGGGATATGTGGCTGCTGATATAACTATGATACCTGAATTTCCAGACTGGAATGTTAAATGTATGAACTGTGTCTCATTTCACTCAGTGCCCTGCAGCATTTAATTTCTACATTTGCACTTACTGGGAAGTACAGTTGTGAAAGTCTTTAGTTTAACACTGCTGGAGTGTGAAATGGTGACTGGGTTGTAAATATTTATGTATATACACATAAGCTCATGAACACTTTTTTATTATACACAGTCTTTTGTGGCTGGAGATTAAAGGATAGAATGCCTGTGACTGTTATTCCCATAACTATTACACAGATCAGTTGAAATAAATTTTTTCTATGCATTTTGATTGAGAAAAAACTCTGATTTGGCATTCCCCTAACCATGCTTGCTGTGGTGCACTCTGAGAAATTATTACTACTGTTTCTGACTCATAAGAATCTAAACATAAATGTTAATAAAAATAAAATAAAATAATTTTTTTTAGATTGTGGTTTTTAGCAGTGAGGGCACTGAGAGCTGTTAGTTTTGACATGTTTACTTTTTCTGAGGCTAAATATAAAAAATAATCCGTTTACCTATTTTACCTGTAAGCATTTATTTTTTAATGTTGAGAGAACAGGCTACAAATGCAAAGCTTAAGTCACAGAAGGAATGAAATTTAAATTATTCTTATATTAAATTTCATGATAGTAAAGCCAAACAAAATACAATGGTTTTTTTGTAAGCCTTAGGTCAACAATGCTGAGGAAGGCTGCATAGCAAAAGTTGTTATTATAACAGAGGCCAAGCTGCAATGCAGCATCTCTTGTGGTCTCAGCTCAGGACTCCTAATTCCCTCTGCGCCATGCTAACTACATTAAATCTCACTGGCAATGGAATGTGGACCTTTGTGTTGTTATTACAGCAATGCTTTTGAGCCTCTGACCAAGATCAGAAAAAATAGTTACACTTAGGGACTGTTTAGATAAAAAAGAAGGAATAATTCTTGCCCCAGAGATCTTCCAATCTATTCTCCCAGTTCAGAATAGAGTTTAATTTATGCAGCTTCCATTACAGTGTGTCTTAGCCATCTGAAATAAGGCACTCAAAAGGATAATTAGTACTAATGAAGTCAATACTAATGCAATGAAAGGAAATGAGAACTGAGCAAGACTGCAGGTTTCTTTAAGAAAAAGAGATGTTTATGAACATTATGAGAAGCATAGGTAGGAGTCACCCCTTGGGGTCCTGGTGATAGCTGCTCCAGGTGACTTGAATGTTTCTGAAACTAATTGAATTAAATTTGTTTTTAAAATACAAGTTTTTTTTTAAAAAAAAACATTGTTTTTAAATATGCAACTGTAAAGTTGTAAATTTTGCCCTTTATTCTAACTTCAACTGCATAACATTTTTTTATTTAAGATCACTGCAGCCATTTAAACCTTGACTGAATAAATGCAGATTTCTCTCAAACTGTTGTTTTCTCACTTTCCCATTTTCAGCCCAGTGAGCCTTTCACAGAGTCTGACAGCAGGAAAGAAGCAACCTGGAATTTGACACTGGAAAAGGTCTTATATCTTGTACATCAGAAAAAGCCACAAGGGTACTAAAAAATCCTCACTTTTAAATTTGGCCTCTCATCAAGGAATCAGTGGCCAGAACAGAATGAACCTGCCACACATACTCAGTCACTCATTAATTTATTCTTCAGCGAGTAGTAAAGGGTCATTCTTTCTGTTCTCATGTTTTTTCACAATGAAAAATTTGGACATATGCAACAACTTGAATAAGAGCTGAGAAGAATTTAACTGTTTCAATAATTAAAGAATTATCAAGTCAGTATTTAGAAACACCAAACAAAACCAGCAATCATATTCTTTACCATGGGTTAGGAAACTTTTGGATGGTGAATCAGTTTAAATGTTCATTTCTGAAATAAACTTAGTAATTAAGTCTTTGTTTTTTCAACTACATTTGCTTTAACACCTAGGATTTAACCCCTTCGGTTCACTGGTTGGCTACACAAGTCCTTGCACTGGCACAAAGATGAGCAGAGTGGCAGAATCACACTGTCATGAGGGCAGAAATTCTTCTTACAGGTTAATGCTGCTTCCAACATCCATGGAAACACAGCTTAGAGGAAAGGCTTTGCCTAGCAGCTGAACATAGCTATTTACTTAAATGCTGTGGATGGCTCCAGGACAGCCTGGAGTGGTGACATCCCATGGATGTGTCCCTGACTGACCAGAGCCTGGTTCAAGCAGCCGTGCGCTCCTTTTGTACTTGCCAGCAAGCACCGTGTGTGTCAGCACCTTGAACCTCTGCTAAAGAATTAACTCCCCAAAAATCTTTCATATAAGTATACTGTAAAATTGCTAGGTTTAGGTATTGGTTTTTCAGGTTGTCCTGGGGTGGGGGAGTTGAGGCCTTGAGTTTTTGCTTTGTTTTTTCAAGCTGTTTTGGTTTTTATGAGAATATTATCTTTGCATTTGATAACAAGTATGGAACAAGATTTTTCTGGAAAATATGTATGGGCAAGGCCATACAGATGTACAATTGCATGTCTGGGTATTATTGAAGATAATGTTTTTACAAAGATAAGGAATTTACAAAGTCTATTAAGTTTTCAGACATGGAAACCCATGGTGACAATTGAATATAAATCCATGGGGAGGCAAAAATTGCTTTAGGAAGGAGAAAAAATATTTTGGGATGAAAATAAAAGTGTATTCCTTTTCAGTAATGACAAGTGTGCTCTATTGCAATTACTTTGAGCAAAAATTATTTGCAATGATGTGGAAGCTGTCTACTAATATTTCAAACTAAAATTTATTTTTCAGACATGATTGGTATCTGAAGCCAATGGTCTTAGGTTTTAAAATGATACTACATTCCTTTACTGGGGTTGGTAAGAGAAGCTGAGATAACATTCAGGACAGCATTTCATGATTAATGGTGCTTCCATGACTTTCTGAAGTTTTACAATATACCTGACATAGTAAACATATAGGTAGCTGGAACATTCTAAATGTGCTTAGTAATTTGTGGGACAACATAAGTAAGAATTGTGTTTGTGAATATTTTAGAAATCTTCATGGAATACAAATTGGTTTTGTGCCGGGTAGCAGTTCTGTAAAAATATAAAATATATTTTGCAATATTACATCTAGTGTAATTCTAGTATAAAATTTTTAATAACTTAAAATTTAATTTTTATTTAAATGGATAGTTAGAGATAAAGCTGCACCTTGTCAGTGGTGGCTGGTGGAAAAGGATGGTGTTCATATCCCTACTCTTCCTGAGAAATGCCAGTGGCCTGACAGCTCCTCTGGGCATGTCTCTACCATAAACCAGAGTGTGGGTAAAGACTGGCACATCCAAGCTGTGTAATGCAGCAGCTAGCAAAATACTAGGTCCACAGTGAAAACTGGCCAGCCCTCCACTTTGTTCAGCTGAAGCAGTGCTAAGGCATACAGGTACTGCAACCTGTAAGTGTACATCCTTGCCTCTGTTTAACTTTTACAAAGACTGTTTTTCTTACTAAGTGGATTATCAAAATAATTGAATGAATGGATGTTTAAAATTGTTTCAGAAGAGTCACAGACAACTGTACCAAACAGCACTGACTACAGAGGTTTAAAAAAAGTAGAGCTAAGCCCTGTATTTTCTTTAAATTTATCTGTACTATCCTCTCAAATAGTAATGCAAATAAAAATTATAAATGCAGGAAAAGGGCACTCAAGCTGCATACTTCTCAATTTACCTCATTCATTGCATTCATCATTTTCTCAGAGGTCCTAGTAACAGGAAAAACCTATCAGTGAGTTACTTATTTTGGTTGGTTTTATTAAGCAATTTTTAGGAAAAAAAAAGACTTACATTACAAAGAATGAAGATTGTGTGTAGCCTCTTGAGAAGACACACGCACAGAGTTTATCTCCTGGGCAGAGATACTTTAGAGGAAAGAGCATCACAAAGGAGTTGCATGATCTATGAACTCAGCAGAGAAAAACAGTGAGAAAAATAAAGATCCATTTCTTATATGAAGCAGATTTTCAGGCAATACTGGACTCGTTTTTGTGCTAGAAGAAGGGAAGTCACAGCGTACAAACTTTGCCTTGAAGTAACCCTACAGACAGTATAACAGACAGCTCATTACAGTAAAGTGTGTCAGAGTGCTATGGCAAATGCATCTTGCCTAGTCATTAGGAACTGAGATTTTTACCATGTTTCTGCACCAAGAGCACTGCTGAAGCAAAAGGGCAAAAAGGCTGAATTCTACCTGGGCTCCATCCTAGGCATCTCTGGCATGTTTATTTCTTTTTAATACTTAAAAAATGTCACAGCAACTTTATTAATAGAATGCTGTCGCCATCTCACTTTGCCCTCTGAGGGGGATGCCACTCTGGCAAATCGATCTAAGGAAAACCTTTGCATCCTTGATATTTTGTGACCTGGGTTTGGACCATTTTTATGGTCAGTTTCTGCTCCACCACAGATGCAATCTCTAATGTCAGTACAGCTGGAGCAGGGAAGATTGCAATCCCATGCCTGCCTCTGCCTTCCTCCTCCCCATCACTGTCACTGGGGGTCGGTGGTATTTATATCAAGCTGATCCATCCCTTGTCTGCCTACCCAGGAGACAATGATGAAACCTTCCAATGCTCTTAAATTCTGCTTGGAAAAATGATGTAGCTGGCCTCAGACTGAAACCACAAAGGGGTGATGTAACATGTTTGCCATATGCTTTTGAGACTTACTGTGTGTATCTTAAGCCCGTGGTCTGGCAATTGCAGAGTAGCTCCAGTGGCACTCAACAAATAAATCAAAATATACGAACAGAAGAACATTAATTTCCAAAGTGAAACAAATATAATACTGGTAAAAATAGTTATGCTGTGTATTGAAGTTCTGAAGGCATTTTAAGGCATTTCTCTACATAGTAGAAAGCTGGTGGTGATCTCTGCACATTTCAGAGGGATAAAATAGGCAAGAAAACTACCACTGTGACTTGAAAAATGATTACTGAAGATAGTACAGCTTGCATTTTTGCATGTACTTTGATTCACTACTAAATTATAATAAAACAAGACTGGCTCTCTAGCTAGAGAAAAACAAGATTGTTGCAGAGAGTACCAAAAGCTGTGGAGGACTTAAGACTGAATTTTACTCATGGCATTTATGTATGATAAATTTATATAAGTACAGGTAGCTAGCAAGACTTGCATAAATGACCACAAATGAAATAGTTTTCCTACATCTTGTTTCCTTCGTTTTGTTTTCCTTCTAAAATTTATTCTGAAACTAAATTTGCTCTGAAACAAAATTGTTTTGAGCTTTGGGATTAAAAACCCCACAAAAAAACCCCAAAAACTCAATCACCACCCCCAGCACATTGCCTCTCCCCACACCATAGCTTTTCTAAAACTCTACGAAGTTTTACCATCAATAATTCTTTAATTAAAGATTTTTAATCCTAATATCCTTATTTTCACCAATATAACGGATCCCACACATTATAAAGGAAAAAGACAATGTAAAACAAACAAACTATAATTACAATGAAAACAAACCTCAGAGGCCTGGGATTCAAATCTGAGAATATGAATTATCATTTTACTTTCCCAAGGCACTGAAAGTTATTGAAATTGCGATTCTTAAATGAAATTTAAAAATATATTAATGAGAGTCTTATAACATTAAACAGACTCTGACTATTTTGTTGGCAAATGTCTAGTGATCCTTTATTTCTAATCAAACCACTTCATGGCTTAAATATTGGAAGTTGCAATATTCAAGCAAAAACAAATTTTAAAGGCAAGATATTTAAATAACTTTTACTCATCTATGAACTTGACCTTAGCATTTATCTCACTTTTATCTCCTGATTATTTAACTGTATTTTTAATTTTCTTTTTGGTGGCTACTAAATCCAATTTTCAGTATTTTATTTGATGCATGGAGTTTGTAAGGCTGCTAGTTAGACACATATTTTTCCCTTATAAGTCATAGCTACCCCAAACAATTACTAACTTCTTTAAGCATATTAACCCTTATATCACTTGACTTTTAAAAATAATAATTTTTTTTCCTTTGAATAATTTCCAACACACCAATATGGTCAATCACTTCTGTCTTGAAACACTTTGTTCCTCTTTGTTGAATGGAACTGAAATCTACCTTAATTCTGATGTCTGAGTTGTATCTTTCCAAGGGGTTGCCATACTGAGGTTTGTAGGCTGGGCTCAGCAGGAATGTCCTTGAGTGCTACAGCAATCTGCACAACACAGTGTATGACAAAACCTGGGCAGAGGTCTCCATTCCTCAAAAAGAAGCACAGAAATAAGGGATTCCGAGAGCCCTTTGGTAGCATGTACAATGTCTAGTCAGTTAAATCTAAATTAATATATATCAAGACAATAAAGGTTTCATCCCTCTCAGAAAAGAAGAGCAAACATTTGCAAAAGGTTGCTCCAAAAATAATAATAAAATAGTATATATACTAATAAAATACAAATAATAAAAATGAGTATAATACAAGACAGGACCANAATTTAGGGTTGTGTGGTGGATTTTTTTCATTTCTTGGTATGTGGTCTGATGAGTTTAAACAGTAGCACAAAGCTTCATGTCTTTAGCCACACCAGCTTAATGCTCTCAACTTATAAACATACACATTTCATCCAATCTTGTCTGGATTTTACATTAAAATTATTCAGATTGATTGGAATTCTGTTCCTGTAAACCTCTCTTCATCTTCTCATTGACCCTTATGCTGGCTTTGTCTTTCTCCTGACTTGAGGTCATCCAGGTTGAGGAACATATTGTTTGTTAATTTGCTCTGTGTAGTACTTAGCAGAGAGGCTCTTTCTTGCTAAATTTGGAATTGAGTCTGTGTAAAATTGTGCTTAAAGAGTCCTTGCTAAGAGTCACATTATATTGATGACAGTATTGCAAGGCTGACAGGAGGCAAAGCATGCTACCTGCCCATCTGGCCCTTGGGACTATATGCAAGCCACTCAGACTAGTATTTTGGAAAAGGAAGCCCTGGGTAGAGTAAGTTCCTGTAGTGTCCTCCAAGGAATATTTACCTGTTGTGTGACCACACCTGTACCCTGTGCAGCCTCAAGCTACCAGATCTGTCTTGTCACTAATGAGGTCAGGCTGATGAAAGACATCCGAGTATTCCCTAGAGCAGCCCGTTTCCCTGAGGATATCTGCAGGAAGAGCAACAAACATCTAAGTGACAGGAATTCGGACTGAATTCAGGAAGTTTTTTAGAACTGTGGAGATGGCTGAGTTTTGCTCTCAGTAGCTGCCAAGAATAGTTGCTCCTAAGGGGGACTGTGATGAGTAGTGTCAAAATTGCTATTGGTCACATATTACATTCCCCTCTTGGAGAGTGGACAAACATCACTGCCTGTATCAGTTCAAAGGAACCCAAAAAATTGGCTTAAACCTGCACTAATGCATTCCCACAGAAGTGGATGATGACACTTACGATCAGCAAGGTAATGGGTGAACGAGGTTAAGTGAGTACACTCAGTATTACAGAATCACAGAATTGTCATGGTTGGAAAAGTCCTCTAAGATCACTGAGTCCAACTGTTAACATCTCCCCCAATTAAATAAGTAAAATGTATTTATCAATATCTGTATCACCATGCCCACTAAAGCATGTGCTGAAGTGCCTCATCTACACGGTGTTTAAATATTTCTAGGCATGGCGAGTCCACCACCTCCCCGGGCAGCCTGTTCCAACATCTAACTACTCTCTCAGTAAAGAAATTCTTCCTAATATCTAGTCTAAACCTCCTTCCTGACCTCTTACTATGCAATCAGAAGACTGATCAGAGATATTGGTCATATGATAGCAGTAAATGGTATCATATGGCTCAGAAGGTCTGTAAACGTCTCTAGAAAAGGTCCCTTCTTTTATCATAGTAAAAGGAGGAAGTGAAGCAGACAAGGCTATTTCTGCATTTTCTTAAAAACTGTGGGGAACTCCAAACACAGTTATAGCAAAAACATTATTTGCAGACAAGTTCTAAACTAACAGTCACCTAGACAAACCATAGTGGTAACCAGAAGTTACCACTGAAGTGTTTATTGTATCTTCTGAAAGTCAAATCATGAAAAACAGATTTTGCATCTTGCTTCAAGGTTTATTATAAAATGGTGGTTTATTAGCAATTAATTGCTCTTCTTGCTACTTTGCGTGCTCTGAATTGGGCTTAGCTGGGAATAAGACTCATTAACTGCCTTATTATGTGATCTCAATGCAGTTTTGCAATACTTTTTCAAGTATTTTACTAGTTGTTTTTCTATACCTGGTCTGTACAGAAAGGAAAACAACATATTAATGAATTACTGCCTTGGTATTTTGTATGAAGGGCTAATATTTAAACTGATATCAATCATTTTGTCATATATGAAAGATGAATACCAATACCAGACTTTGTTCTTCAAACACATGAAAATTTTCATATTGCTCATCTCATGGAAGATCTATCATCTGTCCAAGAAAAAGACCAATGCTCAATTTAGTAGCAAGTCAGCATTAAGTTTATGTGCTGTATAAAGTAATAGGGTGAGTGTTACTGGCCTGGGCTCTGTACAATTGTAATCCAAACCTCTGACAAAATTACATGTACAGGCTGAAGAAAAAGGCACAAATATTTTCTATTCCAGCTGGCAACGTTATCAACATAAGACAATGAGTGTGAAATCTTAGAAACTGTCATCCTGAAAAGTCATTGCCTAATGCCATGTTCTCTTTCAATGCAGAAAAAATGCATCCTTTTGATCCACCGTGTAAACAAATTTATTGTAGATTTTTTGAGTAATTTATTCTTTGTCAGAAAAGACATTTCAGGCATGCTCACGATGCTTTAGAGCATGCCAAAACTCTAGGTAGATCTAGGTTGCTAAAATCATATTACCTTTGAACGCCTAAATCAGAATAGTTCCCCCAGGCTATGTCCAGGCCAGTCCATTGTAAAAGACCTTTAACATAGCTTTGTGCTTGGACAAGAAGTGGAAAAGAACAGCAGTCCTATGGAGGACCAGAGCCACAGGAGCTGCTGTCTTCCGTTGTCACCTGCATGCATCTGGGATTGCAGCCCCATAATATCTCACTTCCCCATTACTACATGGAGCAGCCTGCAGAAGAGGCCTCATTTCACCTTAACTACACCTACAAACATTATCAAGTGTTCTGGAAAGANAATTCCCTCTGCGCCATGCTAACTACATTAAATCTCACTGGCAATGGAATGTGGACCTTTGTGTTGTTATTACAGCAATGCTTTTGAGACTTACTGTGTGGATCTTAAGCCCGTGGTCTGGCAATTGCAGAGTAGCTCCAGTGGCACTCAACAAATAAATCAAAATATACGAACAGAAGAACATTAATTTCCAAAGTGAAACAAATATAATACTGGTAAAAATAGTTATGCTATGTATTGAAGTTCTGAAGGCATTTTAAGGCATTTCTCTACATAGTAGAAAGCTGGTGGTGATCTCTGCACATTTCGGAGGGATAAAATAGGCAAGAAAACTACCACTGTGACTTGAAAAATGATTACTGAAGATAGTACAGCTTGCATTTTTGCATGTACTTTGATTCACTACTAAATTATAATAAAACAAGACTGGCTCTCTAGCTAGAGAAAAACAAGATTGTTGGAGAGAGTACCAAAAGCTGTGGAGGACTTAAGACTGAATTTTACTCAGGATGTAAACGATGAAAAGTAAAAAATGGCATTTATGTATGACAAATTTATATAAGTACAGTTAGCTAGCAAGGCTTGCATAAATGACAACAAATGAAATAGTTTTCCTACATCTTGTTTCCTTCATTTTGTTTTCCTTCTAAAATTTATTCTGAAACTAAATTTGCTCTGAAACAAAATTGTTTTGAGCTTTGGGATTAACAACCCCACAAAAAACCCCCAAAAATTCTATCACCGCCCCCAGCACATTGCCTCTCCCCACACCATAGCTTTCCTAAAACTCTACGAAGTTTTACCATCAATAATTCTTTAATTAAAGATTTTTAATCCTAATATCCCTATTTTCATCAATCTAATGGATCCCACACATTAAAAAGACAGTGTAAAACAAGCAAACTATAATTACAATGAAAACAAACCTCAGAGGCCTGGGATTCAAATCTGAGAATATGAATTATCATTTTACTTTCCCAAGGCACTGAAAGTTACTGAAATTGCGACTCTCAAATGAAATTTAAAAATATATTAATGAGAGTCTTATAACATTAAACAGACTCTGACTATTTTGTTGGCAAATGTCTAGTGATCCTTTATTTCTAATCAAACCACTTCATGGCTTAAATATTGAAAGTTGCAATATTCAAGCAAAAACAAATTTTAAAGGCAAGATATTTAAATAACTTTTACTCATCTATGAACTTGACCTTAGCATTTATCTCACTTTTATTTCCTGATTATTTAACTGTATTTTTAATTTTCTTTTTGGTGGCTACTAAATTCAATTTTCAGTTTATTTTATTTGATGCATGGAGTTTGTAAGGCTGCTAGTTAGACACATATTTTTCCCTTGTAAGTTATAGCTACCCCAAACAATTACTAACTTCTTTAAGCATATTAACCCTTATATCACTTGACTTTTAAAAATAATAATTTTTTTTCCTTTGAATAATTTCCAACACACCAATATGGTCAATCACTTCTGTCTTGAAACACTTTGTTCCTCTTTGTTGAATGGAACTGAAATCTACCTTAATTCTGATGTCTGAGTTGTATCTTTCCAAGGGGTTGCCATACTGAGGTTTGTAGGCTGGGCTCAGCAGGAATGCCCTTGAGTGCTACAGCAATCTGCACAACACAGTGTATGACAAAACCTGGGCAGAGGTCTCCATTCCTCAAAAAGAAGCACAGAAATAAGGGATTCCGAGAGCCCTTTGGTAGCATGTACAATGTCTAGTCAGTTAAATCTAAATTAATATATATCAAGACAATAAAGGTTTCATCCCTCTCAGAAAAGAAGAGCAAACATTTGCAAAAGGTTGCTCCAAAAATAATAATAAAATAGTATATATACTAATAAAATACAAATAATAAAAATGAGTATAATACAAGACAGGACCAAGAAAACAAGCCTTTTGATCAATAGACAAATTAAATCATAGTGGATGTTGGCTATTATTCCTAAATCACAGTAAGTTGTTGGTTAGGAATCTAGTTTTCCTCTCATATTCTTGTCACATTTTATAACAATATTCTGCATGAAAAAGACCTCTGCTTTTCTCTGGGAAAGATGTTACACAGCATTAAAGTTTTAGTATGTCCATTGGCACAGCCCCTGGCAAAATGTGGTGTTAAAGCTGTACCATCTTAGAAGTAGTTTCACACTCATAAAATTCAATTCTACTTTGCCTCCTTATTGCTCCAGGCTCATGACTTATACTGTTATTAATTATGACGCATTCTTCAGGTCATCTCTGCCACCCAACACTCAGGGGACACGAAAGGTTGACACTATCCACTCCTCACACTCCTTTCCCTACATATTTTGCTTAAAAATTGCTTGCTATGCAATATGCACCTAACACAACACTGTATGGTATTTTCAGAGGTCCATATGAGGTATCTTACTTTTTTCTGCTTGTGTAGGCTTATCTTCTGAACCTTCTTTGAATCAAGTCCCAAAGATTCTGGGATAATGTTGAAGTCCCATGTCATATTCTTCATGCTCAGCTTTTCTAAAGCAGGCTCTGAAATTGTTGGGGGATTTCTGTCAGATGTGCTCAGATGTGTCAGATGTACTCTGTCCGGAATGTGTGTTTTAAAGACAATGAATGCTCATGCCTGGGCTTGCTCACACTTTAGTGAAACAGCAGAGAATTAAACTGGCAAGCTTTGCAGTTTCTAATGTTCTCAGAGGATATGATATATGTTCATATAGTGACAGTACCAATTTTAAAAAGGAAAAAAAAAAACAAAACATAAAGATGGAGGTGCTGCTCTTTTGGTCACTTGTGGTGAAACTGCTCCCTTGATTTGCTGAATAGTGGTCTTCCCATGCCTGAGAAGCTAGCATTTCAGAACTGTTTTAAAGCCTGATACAGGCTTATTGATCAGATTTATTGATTAAAATTTATCAAAGTTGTTTCTGGAAAAAAAATAAGATGCATTTTCAAGGTTGGAACGTATTTTGAACCTCTCAGTTTTGACAGTCTATGGATAAAACAGTGCAACAGGAGAAAATTAATTTCCAGCCCTTAGAATAAAGCTGGAGACACAGAGCAGAAACAAGCAGCTCTGCATAGAGGTTGATAAGCTTCCTAAATCCTTCAGGGTTTCTTGTACATCACTATCTTTTTAAAAGGTTCATTTAAGCAAGTAATTTAGGGTTGTGTGGTGGATTTTTTTCATTTCTTGGTATGTGGTCTGATGAGTTTAAACAGTAGCACAAAGCTTCATGTCTTTAGCCACACCAGCTTAATGCACTCAACTTATAAACATACACATTTCATCCAATCTTGTCTGGATTTTACATTAAAATTATTCAGATTGATTGGAATTCTGTTCCTGTAAACCTCTCTTCATCTTCTCATTGACCCTTATGCTGGCTTTGTCTTTCTCCTGACTTGAGGTCATCCAGGTTGAGGAACATATTGTTTGTTAATTTGCTCTGTGTAGTACTTAGCAGAGAGGCTCTTTCTTGCTAAATTTGGAATTGAGTCTGTGTAAAATTGTGCTTAAAGAGTCCTTGCTAAGAGTCACATTATATTGATGACAGTATTGCAAGGCTGACAGGAGGCAAAGCATGCTACCTGCCCATCTGGCCCTTGGGACTATATGCAGGCCACTCAGACTAGTATTTTGGAAAAGGAAGAGGAAGTTCCTGTAGTATCCTCCAAGGAATAGTTACCTGTTGTGTGACCACACCTGTACCCTGTGCAGCCTCTAGCTACCAGATCTGTCTTGTCACTAATGAGGTTAGGCTGATGAAAGACATCAGAGTATTCCCTAGAGCAGCCCATTTCCCTGAGGATATCTGCATGAAGAGCAACAAACATCTAAGTGACAGGAATTCAGGCTGAACTCAGGAAGTTTTTTAGAGTGGTGGAGATGGCTGAGTTTTGCTCTCAGTAGCTGCCAAGAATAGTTGCTCCTAAGGGGGACTGTGATGAGTAGTGTCAAAATTGCTATTGGTCACATATTACATTCCCCTCTTGGAGAGTGGACAAACATCACTGCCTGTATCAGTTCAAAGGAACCCAAAAAATTGGCTTAAACCTGCACTAATGCATTCCCACAGAAGTGGATGATGACACTTATGATCAGCAAGGTAATGGGTGAATGAGGTTAAGTGAGTACACTCAGTATTACAGAATCACAGAATTGTCATGGTTGGAAAAGTCCTCTAAGATCACTGAGTCCAACTGTTAACATCTCCCCCTATTAAATAAGTAAAATGTATTTATCAATATCTGTATCACCATGCCCACTAAAGCATGTGCTGAAGTGCCTCATCTATACGATGTTTAAATATTTCTAGGCATGGCGAGTCCACCACCTCCCCAGGCAGCCTGTTCCAACATCTAACTACTCTCTCAGTAAAGAAATTCTTCCTAATACCTAGTCTAAACCTCCTTCCTGAAGACCTCTTACTATGCAATCAGAAGACTGATCAGAGATATTGGTCATATGATAGCAGTAAATGGTATCATGGCTCAGAAGGTCTGTAAAAATCTCTAGAAAAGGTCCCTTCTTTAATCATAGTAAAAGGAGGAAGTGAAGCAGACAAGGATATTTCTGCATTTTCTTAAAAACTGTGGGAAACTCCAAACACAGTTATAGCAAAAACATTATTTGCAGACAAGTTCTAAACTAACAGTCACCTAGACAAACCATAGTGGTAACCAGAAGTTACCACTGCAAGTGTTTATTGTTATCTTCTGAAAGTCAAATCATGAAAAACAGAATTTGCATCTTGCTCCAAGGTCATTACCTGTTTATTATTATGTGGTGGTTTATTAGCAATTAATTGCTCTTCTTGCTACTTTGCGTGATCTGAACTGGGCTTAGCTGGGAATAAGACTCATTAACTGCCTTATTATGTGACCTCAATGCAGTTTTGCAATACTTTTTCAAGTATTTTACTAGCTGTTTTTCTACACCTGGTCTGCACAGAAAGGACAACAACATGCTAATGAATTACTGCCTTGGTATTTTGTATGAAGGTCTAATATTTAAACTGAGATCAATCATTTTGTCATATATGAAAGATGAATACCAATACCAGACTTTGTTCTTTAAGCACATGAAATTTTTCATATTGCTCATCTCATGGAAGATCTATCATCTGTCCAAGAAAAAGACCAATGCTCAATTTAGTAGCAAGTCAGCATTAAGTTTATGTGCTGTATAAAGTAATAGGGTGAGTGTTACTGGCCTGGGCTCTGTACAATTGTAATCCAAACCTCTGACAAAATTACATGTACAGGCTGAAGAAAAAGACACAAATATTTTCTATTCCAGCTGGCAAAGCTATCAACATAAGACAATGAGTGTGAAATCTTAGAAACTGTCATCCTGAAAAGTCATTGCCTAATTCCATGTTCTCTTTCAATGCAGAAAAAATGCATCCTTTTGATCCACCGTGTAAACAAATTTGTTGTAGATTTTTTGAGTAATTTATTCTTTGTCAGAAAAGACATTTCAGGCATGCTCACGATGCTTTACAGCATGCCAAATCTCTAGGTAGATCTAGGTTGCTAAAATCATATTACCTTTGAACGCCTAAATCAGAATAGTTCCCACAGGCTATGTCCAGGCCAGTCCATTGTAAAAGACCTTTAACATAGCTTTGTGCTGGGACAAGAAGTGGAAAAGAACAGCAGTCCTATGGAGGACCAGAGCCACAGCAGCTGCTGTCTTCCGTTGTCACCTGCATGCATCTGGGACTGCAGCCCCATAACATGTCACTTCCCCATTACTACATGGAGCAGCCTGCAGAAGAGGCCTCATTTCACCTTAACTACACCTACAAACATTATCAAGTGTTCTGGAAAGAGAGTCCCTGTACTCAGGAAAATTTTTACCAGTTCTGGAGTGCAAAGTGTTTTGCCTTTGAGTAAAAGATAAACGCTCATGCACGAATGTAAGGCTACCATAAAGTTTTTGATGCTATCAGTCACAAGATGCTACTGACTTGAAAAATAGCAATCTGACAGGCAAAAACAGGAGGCATGTAGAGCTTAGCCTCTCTGTGTCATGCATAAATTCCAGGGATTAGTGAAAGAGAGATAGTCCTTATTCCTAAAAACATTGTTATGTATATACATCACAAAACATGTAATACATACTATTATTTTGTGTTTGAAAGGGGAGTGTTAAGCATTAGGTAAGTAATATTGATATTCATGAAGTTAATAAATGTATATTATATTTTATGCATCAAGTTTCTGTAACCATTTTGTTAGAAATCTGAGGAGGTCTATTGCAATACCATCCTTTTTCCCTTTACAAGATGAACCCTTGAAAGCCATCACTGCTAAGTGGAATTACTTGCAGGGACACGTAACTTGTTGTTTTAAAAATACAATACAGCATTTAGAGTTGGATTTTTCATAAGAAAAATAAAGTGTACTTCATGTACAATGAGTGACAGCTCTGTAAAATTACACTGCAAATTTACTTAGACTAATATAAAGACCTGTGGAGATGATCAAACAGGATTTTGACCACTCCGTAGAAAAATGCTGGTAATTTACAAAAGCTGAAAGCAATTTAAGGGGGGGAGGGGGAGGAAAAAAGGCAAAGTGACTTAGCTAAAATCTATAGAAAATATTTAAAATCAGAAGGTGAAAGCAACTCCAAGTCAGCAGATGCCGTAACTCACACAGAGCTCTTTGTGCCTCCTTCCCTTGAGCCCCTATCACAAGGGCTCCTTGAATCACCTTCAGAGCTGATGTACAAAGGGAAAAACTGCATTTGCAAAGATCACCATGTTGTTGTCTCAGGAGAGTTAGTAACGGGCTAATCTTTTTGACAGATTTCCTATTGTTGGTGTGCACAGATTAACAGTGTTTTACCTGCTGTAAATGCTGGCTTGTGGGACTTGTACACATTCCTGGGAAATATAGTACAGGTGGCTCTTTAATACTGTGCATTTTTTCAGGAACTTAAAACATGAACTTGCTGCCCTGGTAATTTTGAAGGGTACTAATGGGAAGGTGATGGGATGGGGATGCTTCCTCAGTGCCTGCTCTTGTGATGCACAAACCCATCAGCTCTTGGCAGGCACACTCATGTGCTGCTGGCAGCTCACTCACTGCCTTTGCTGTGATCTTTGATGGAGTTCCTGCAGATACCCGTATGGCTTGGGCTGCTGCCTTCTGCTGCTCCTTTGTGTAGCTGTGGGATGATGGGGTGAGGAAATGTTCATCTGTATTTAGCAGCATCAGGTCTTTTATGCCTTTGGTTTTGGCTGGCTACCTGCTTAGACTGGTGTTCCCTTTCCTTTCTCCTTGTGTCACATCATGGGCCAACTCCTTTTTCCATTCTTTTGGCTGTTGCTTTCTCAACAAATGCATTCCAGCACAGAGCTTTGTATGAAACTACTTCACCTAGAATGTTGAATTTAATTACTATTAATTATTTTTGGAAATACAAAAATGTCTCTGAAGGAAATGGAAAATAGTATTTAACAGAAAATTTCATCACAGCAGAGAGAATGATAAATAGTGGCTATTCCTGACAAATGCATGTATGGTTAATTATTCATCAAAGCAGTGAATCTGAGATAAGCAAATGCACAAACCAAGCTTACCTGGCATCATAATTTTACAAACACCGAATACCACTTCATAAGCACATAAATAACACTTCATGCTCAGCAGAAAGTTTAATATCCTGCCATTTTTTGATTAATATAAAACTGCTGCATTTATTAATAATGAGGTTTGAACAAGTTCCACGTCAAATTCAAGCCATCATGAAGCCAAGAGCCATCACAAGGCAAATTAGCGTGAGTAAATTATGAGTACTATATAGTGAGAGTTAGAAGGAGATCAATTTGCTTTTAGCAGCAATAGGCTTTACAGACAGTCCAGAATGACCAGAATATCTGAAACTAGAAAATGATCTGCCATATAGTTTTAGGTCAAATACCAAACCCCTGGAATCAGTCTGTCAGACCTTCACCCTACGACACACTTGCTGTCTTAGACGTTGGAAAATTTTCCCAAAAGAGATAGACAAGATATTAATGAAAATTTTTCTTCCTATTTCTTTCTAGCATAAAAACTCCATCAGAAATGTCCTGTTCATTTATAATCATAGTAAACAAATGTAACAATTAAGAACTCAAAAGTAAAAAGAATATGAAGAGTAATATCATAAGAGAAATACAGTTTCTTCTGTGTGGGGGTTTTTTTTTGGCAAATCTAATTTTATCTGAGAGAAGACAGAATTATTTTGATATGCTGAAGTTTTAAAGCCCTGTTCAATATAATCATGTACATATATAATACAAGTGAATACATCAATCTAAAAACTTTTTAATTTCTTACCTAAAGTTTGCTTCCAACTGTCATTCTCCGTGTGGGAGAAAGACCGGTGCATGCAGACTTCAGGACACTATAATGGCAGCAACTTTTTTATTATTATTACTTTATTTATTTTTGCATTATATGGCTATGCGTATGCTCCTGCTCAAGGCAGTATCTGAAACTCACAAGAAATTTCAAACTCAAAATATATTAAAAAAGTGCAAGAACACAGCAACTCCTTTCAGTTTTGCCTTTATATGCAAATAGGCTTTCCATTTTACTATAAAGTAAACTGCATATTAATAAACTGTTATCAGAATATCTTGGCTCTGGGGTTTTATACTGTATCATCTTATGAAGATTAAATACTGGTAATATAAAATGTAGACATTCTACTTTTTTCCTTCAAGCCCAACTCATCAAACATTTCTTGATACAGTATCGTCTTAAGCTACAGAGAGAGACAGTAATTTGTCCCTGAGGTGAAATAACAGTATTTATGTGTATGTCAGCCTTTAGGCTGAAGAGTAATAAAAACAAAAGCAGACAAAAGAAACAACCAAGGAACAACCAACTATACATAAGATCTTATTTCCCAGGGATGTAAGAAAGAACTAACAAAATACTGCCTTTCCAGGTAGCTTAAAATTAGCAGAGGAATGTGGACAGAAAAATAAATAAACAAACAAAGAACAGCAAAGCTGGTTTTACTATTCTGTGCTTCAAAATAAAAAACTAATTTTATGATAAGTTTCTTTAATATCAGCTTCACCACATGGAGCTGTTTAATGAGTGATAACTTCCATAATGTTCTGTACTGCAATATAGTCATCAGTCTGCAACAAAACGCTACAGAGAAGAAAAATTAATTCACTGAATGATGAAAAACATGCATGTCTTGTGAAGGGAGAATATTACAAAAAATCAAGAAGAATATTTATATACAGAAGACATCAGTATGAGTCATGTTGTCCTTTTTCTTTGTTTCTTTTTCTATTTTTGTTTCCTTTTAATTACCTCATCTAAATTAGGATTGAACCAAAGGCTTAAAAAGCTGATAGACAAACACGCTTCCAGAAAGCTGTATCTTCTTAAAATGTATCTTCTTAGAACCTGTATGAGCTGCTATGACTGCTAATTTCTTTAAATCAATTAGCTAACAATGCTAAGTTCTCACATATGTAGCCTGGTTTATTTCCACTTACTTTTTGTCTTTGTTCTGTGAACAAACTGAACAATGACCTGCAATGAATCCTCAGGAGATGAGTTGTTGAGTGTGCTTTCATGGTAAATTGAATAATCATTTCATTTCTTCCCACTAAACCCATATATACTTTTATGAATTGTAGTGTTATGACAGCATATGTGGGTATTGCAGCTAGTTGGAAGGAATTCAGATATTTAACCAAAGTGCACCTTCCCTTTGTGTGAATTTTCTCTTTTTGTTTGTAGCAGACAAAAGCATATCTTCAATAAATGTGAATGTGAATGAATAATTGAATTTTCTTCCTTTTATTCTGCTCAGTCTTCCAGAAATTTTTTCTTTGAGATAAAAAGCTGCATTCAAACTCATATTCTGTTAAAATAGAAGACAACTTGGGCAATAGTGGCTAATGGGCATGAGTGAGCATATTATAATGCACAGATAAGTATCAAAAAGCAGATAGGGTGCATATTGTTGCTTCTTTTTCTTTTCTCACAGTAGCCTATATTAAGCTTACATTTTAATCTTAAATGTTCTGTTCTGCTAGGGAATGGCTTTTAAAAAAAAAAAAAAAAAAAATTAAATTATATGACCATATGCCTCTATTTTGCTGTAATTAACCAATCCATCAATTAGATGTCAGGGTTCTCTCAAACTGGCTGTCAATATTTAGTTGTTTGAACAATGAAAATTTTTATTTCTAAAGAACACATATGGACTGATGGGGGAAGGGGTTAAGAACTATTCGTGACAAAAGTCCAGGCTTTTGATTTTTCTGCATTATTTACTTGTGATATTTTATCTCTAATAGCAAAGATTCAACATTACTGTGAAGACCAAATATCTTTGCAATTAATCTGCTGTCCTCAGAAATTTAGACTTCATCCATTTTACCCATTGAAGAGTGAAACTAAGAAGTGAAGATATTGCAGTCTGGATCAAAGAAATAATGGGGAAAAAATTATTCTCTCTTTCCTGAAGAATTCCTTGAAGCGTGAATGCCGATTGTAGAGCAAGATAAATCAGGAAAAAAGGTAAAGTAAAAAAGTAGCCTCAGGCTGCCTTATGATTTTTATAGATTTTCTATATGGCTATATTTTGTTCTGCTCAATGAAAGACAAAAAAAGGATGAAGAACTTGGCATTTCGTTTGCTTGTTCTTTGTGTGATTGTGGCCCACCACCATTCCCCACTCAAGGAGCAAAGGCTGGACTTCTGGATATATAACTCAGGGTAAGAGACACTGAAAACTAGCCTGAAGATGAGTTTGGACAGAATTTTTCTAGTGAGTGCTCAGTACTGTTTCTATAAGCACTTCTGACATGAATATGAGGAAGAAATCTTTCTTGTTGTAGCCAGAGATGTCACAGCCTCTTTGATCATTGTTATGCAAGTACTCGAAAATTATAACAAAAATTTAAAACTGACAACTGCACAGTTTAACATACAGTCTTTATTTGACTGGAGGGATTTGAATGAATAAAACTGCACCTTTTCCTTCGAGGATGGATGATCTGATGAGATAAACAGGACAATTTTTGAAACATAGACACCAGGCTGCTGTCATATTCTCTCAGTCCTTGTGCTTAGGATGTTAAGAAAAATACCATCCTAGTAAAGCTCATAAATAGAAGCATCAGGGAAGGAGGTAATGAGGTCTCATGCTCTGCACTTCAGTGGGTTCAAAGTTGCTATTGTAGCTACCCTTGTTTCCTTAGTACAGCAGATAAAGGAGCTGGAAAAACACCTCTTTCCTCATCTAAAGACAACAGTATCTGAAAAACCTTAGTTTGCTTGGGCATAACTCTTTGGGTTTTTCAAGTTAAAACGATCAAGTTGAAAATATCAAGCTAAAATTTCACTTCTTTTCCTCATTTTTATTTCACAACTATGCAATGAGACAATACTACCCCCGTGGCTTTCATCCAGCTCCTTCAAAAGGGGGTTTCTGGGCACACCTCTGTAAAAGGAACAATGTGAGAGAATACACAGTCTGCTCAGGGGAAAGCTGTAACAGTGTAATAACTAGAGTAACTGCTTCTGTTTGGATACCAATGAAAACTGCTAGAAATACAAATTCTGTCGAGAGAAAAAGACATAGGAAACCTTTTCCTTTTCTGTGTTCTTTTTGACTCTGAATCTCCCATTCTTGAAAGCCTGCATTCCTGCAGGTTTGTATCCAATAAGAAACTTTGCCTATGAGACTATTTTCCAGTAACCAAGAACTGTTTGGAAAAAGGACATAATCCCAGTGCAGTAGCACTCTGAACACGTAGTGGAGTAGATCAAACTAGTCCCTGGCAACATAATGTTCCAGAATATCAGCATGAAGAAAAAACAAAAAACACATCTCTCTGAATGACTGCCTAATTTATAACAAAACCTGCAGGTTCACCTTTGAAACTCAGAGAGGTAGAAACTGAGCAGTAGACTCATTTGTGATAAAACTGAAGCTCAGAATTATTGCAGAAACCTCACAATCAGTCTGTAATACTCCATACAGTCCAATTGCCTCTGTAGAAATACCAGTCATTTCCTGCCATGTAAGTTTTTACAACCATCCCCAAAGCTAATTCAGATACATTTATTCTAGGCCATATGTGTCCTAGATAGAGCTGACCAGCAGGGTTACAAAGCATAGAGTAAGACAAGAAAAGACAGAAGCAAGGGCTGCTGACAGATTGGGATTTTTCTGAGGAACAACTGTTATGAGGTGAGATGTCCTTGAATAAAAGCAACAGGTTCTCTCTAAAGAAAATCAAAAGAATAATTCAACCATGCTCCTTCATAAGAGTACTGGAGAACTGTCCACCACAGGGAACAGGACAGAACATAACAGAGTGGAATGGAGCAGAAATGGTTGGTCTGTTCTTCTGCACTGACAACCTGAAAAGAGCTACATCAGCAGATTAGCTTGCTGCGTTTCTGATGTTTGGGAGTTGAAATCTGTTAGAGAAACCGAATGGCTCATATGATGTCTTCTTTGAGCTGTAATTAAGAAGAATAAGAATCAAGAAATACTGAAAAAAGATTTGATTGCTGACTGGGTTAGAAAAGGACAGTGTAAAGCTTGATAGTGTTTTGGCCTGACAAATTAAAAATAAAGGTAGAATATATGCATCTTCAGATTATATTTGTCTATCTGTTCATCCAAACAGACATCCATACATCCATAAATATATGTCTACATACACAACTGAACATATTATATACATACATGCTGCGTGTTCTCAGTTGAAAGAACAAGCTGTTGAGAGGTTCTATTGGCTGATGGGCTCTTCAGACATTAATTTTATATTGAACTCCTGTTCAATATAAAATTGAACGTCCTAACTTTGAACTGAAAATCCCTTCACCTATTACTACAGAAACATGAGTGGCTTTCAGCACTATGACAACTAATCCACAACTCAGAGTTCTGGAAAACAAATCTCATTCTTTAAGGTCTGCATCAATTTAGAAGGGAAGCTGAAACAAGGACTGGAACGCACGCATGTCTAGGCTTTTGTCCCTGTGAGATTATTTGCAATGTCATCTTAAGATATTTCAGCTATAAGAGTTTTTCACTGTGTGGTTGCCCCATACCTTCGCACTGTCAGGTCACAGTGACTTTCACCTACTTGCCTTGTAATGAGTCTGCTTGATATATTCACATGTCTACAAGCTTGCAGACCTATGCTTGTGAGGGTTTTTTTGTTTTGCTTTAAATAAAATATTACTGCTTTAAATAGAAATATCAGCTGGATATATTTGTAGAACAGCCAGCTTTGTGGAGGATAAAATTGAGGCAATTAACATCTTATATGACCATATGCTAACAAACCAATAAATGTTTAAATTGACCTTGATTAAAAGATCAGAGTTACATGAGCATCTGATTATGATATTAATACTCAGGGAAGTAGTAAAAAACCCTGAAAGTAGGGATGCTGCTGAAA
This sequence comes from Florisuga fusca, assembly GCA_038090715.1. Classification (NCBI taxonomy): domain Eukaryota; kingdom Metazoa; phylum Chordata; class Aves; order Apodiformes; family Trochilidae; genus Florisuga; species Florisuga fusca. Next base: position 5,039,979 of record JAAWXA010000042.1, read on the forward strand.
TAGTGGGTGAACCTAGCTTTAAAAAGCCCATAAGGCAGAGAAGATCAACTGGGAGCAGACCTGGATACCCTGGTATGATCTGCTTAGGACTTTTGTGATTGGTGCTGAGGGACCTGACACAGAGAAAGTGCTAATGAAGCCCCACAGGAACTGCATGCAAAGACCAAAGATCCCTGTCCTGTGTAGAGGATACCTGCACACCTTGGATGAGAGTACAGTCTGTGCAGCAATACCCTGCTCTTCTGTGGGTGCAACACATTACAGTTTCTGTTATTTTACTATATAGCATTCTCTCAGTCTCTTCCTATTCTGCTTCAGATTACACTTCAAACAACATTTGGCTTTTGGATTACTGCTACACAATTCTCTGCCTTATCAGTTTGTTCTGAAAAACTGGGAGAGCTCTGTGTTAAGCTCTCCCCATGCAGGACAGTGGGTCTAAACATTGCTTTCTGCTGTGCCACTACTTACAGTCCCCAGTCTTGGGTGTTACTGAACCAAGGGCCCAGAGCCCCCCCACCTGTTAATGATCACAGTGGGTGCATAGTTTTGTGTTTACATAAAGATTATTTACTAACCAAATCATATTTAAAGAGTATGTTGTTATCCTTTTTATGGGCTTCTGTGTTAATCGCTATTGGATGGATTCTGAAACCTTGATTCAGATTGGTACCTTTAAACTACAGTGAGACATCTTTTAAAATAAGGTTTTATCAACTCTAAATGACAAAAGTAGAACTGTTTTGTACAAATAGCAGATTTCTGTACTGGATGGTTCTTCAGTTTTGTTATTGTCAATACATGTTAGCTAGCATATGCAGAGTATATTTGAACAGGAATCTGATTTAAAAGTGTCTTTGATTCTGCAACTTTATTTAAAGCCATCAGCATTTCTTCATGCGTGTATTTGATAATCACTTCTTTTATGCATACATCTCTGTTCTACACTTCATAAGATTACTTTATTCAGTAAGCTTCCATCTGACATACAAAAGCTGCCTTGTAAATTGTGTATGACTGATTTTATACTGTAAGGGTTTAAGAAGTATTACTTTCTCTATATACTGGATATACATTTAATTTGGCTGGTAAACACAAAAGAGATAACATCAGATGCACTTAATATCCATCAATTTTGTGTACCTATCCAGGTCTGTTCCCTTAACTATAGTCCAGAGCCCTACTTGGAAGTCAAGCATGTGTTGCCTAAATGTTTATTGCTGCTTGTTTGTGTTAATAAGCGGCTGCACAGGCAGATTCACAACAGTTAGGGTATGGACGATGTTTCTTATGATACAGAGACCTTCTTCATCTAGTAGCACATTCACTTAGAAAGATAGTTCATGAGATATACTCAATAACACAGAGGACCAGCTATGATTACTTCTTTTTACTGTTACTGTCTCTATTAATGACACACTTTGTAATATTAGCAAATGTGTCTGTATCTTCATGTACAGAAATATGCTCAATATCTTTAGTAGCACCAGAACATTTATATGCTTCTGAATCCCTATCTTTAATTAGGGTGAGTGCAAAGAACCCTAAATTTTTCTAAATAACATTAAAATAATAGGAATTATTGCAGTGAACTGGCAGTTGTAATGAAAGGCCTTTTTTAATGATTGAGACATGAAGGTATTTGCCCTGTGATAAATATTCTTCTTAGTGCTCATCTGAAAAAGAAATAGTAACTTCCTCACCTTAATTAAGCAGATGTATGATTAATTTTTCTTTTGCTATTTCTTTTCTTTTCCTTTGCTCCTATTGATTCATAGGGAATATCTCTGGATATAAATAAATACAGGGTTAGTGCTGAGCTCACCTTCATTTAACTAATGCATGTGGAAAGCCCTTTCCTGCCAGTATTCTTGGCTTGTTTTCTGCTCAATGTGCTAATAATTACTGAAGATCTGACAGTTGCAGCAAAATGGAGGAAACATTCCTGCTAATCTCATAGGAATGATGGATGCATGTGTCATTCATTTTGTGTGTTTGCTTTCTGTTTCTATCAGCAATAGTGCCAGGCTTAGGCACTCTGGGTTTGCCATCCTGTCTGTCATGCATCAGGTGCAAAAGTGCCAGCAGAACTGCTGGGGGGATGCTTCAGATTGTGGTGAGACATCATCACTATAGTAAGTGTCTTGTGTTCACCCCAAAATACACCTGCTCTTCACTTTACCCCCAGAAGAGAGTGCAACAGATTTCTTAAATATGCCTGAGAATTTGAAACACCGCCTTAAATACATGGCAGTAACATTTTACAGCAGACAAAGGAATGGGGAATAGCTGTCTCATTCCTGGGCTATTTTCTTAATTATTGTACTCTCTTGGGCAATCAGCTGAAAATACAAATTTGATATATCTGTTTTGAATAGTCAAACAGCTCATTAAAGGTACAGGTACTTGCTTTTGCACCGGAGTGGTTCCTGTAGTAAGGTAGCTGTCAGTGCAAACTCTGTCTATACTTCATTTTTTTCCATTGCAAATTTTGCAGGTGCAAGTATTTTCTTCCAAAGGAAATGAGACCACGTTTTATTTAAAGGTACTTGCAAACTATGCAAATACTTAGGGCTACACTGTCAATCACTCTTTTAATAGACCTACAGATTTCCTCTTAATAATGAAATTATCATATGAATGACCAATTCTTCTTTATACTCTTGATGACCTGGATTCTTAATTGCATTAGTTTTAAAAGCCTTATTAAAAAAATTTATTTCTCTTTTCACATTGAGATATCTCAACTAGTTTTATGGACTTCTATATATGAATTTTTTCAGGATGTTAAACTGTAATTTAAAAAAGCATTTTCAAGGCATCTATAGGGGAGTGCAAGGGAAAGAGAGCAAGTTTTTTATTGAAATGCTTGACAAACACCTTGGTTTTACTGACATGTTCTAAAGAGTGATATCCAGGAAGACAGAAAGAGAAGGAGAAAAGTTAGTTTAAGGCCATCTTATTGGAATTAAACTTCAAAAAGCTTGTACAGATACACAAAAATGACACATACCTGTGCTAATATTTCAATGTAAAATGAAGGGTTGACACATCTAAACATAATAAATATATTCTTCTATTTAAAACAACCTTTCAGAATCACCAAGCAAAATGTTTATACAATAGGATTTTAAGAGAAAAAGAGAATGCCAATGTCTTATTCAAGTTGATTAGCAGAGTTACAATCAATCTGGCAAATCAGTAGGAGACCTAAGAAAAATTCTGCTCTATTTATAGCAAGGGCTCCAGAGCAAGCTCTGCTCTTATGTGAAGCAGCAAAATTACAACTGCAGAACAAGCACTTTCTGGAATCAATGGCAGTTGTCAGGAGACAGAAACTTCTTCAAGGCCAAAAAAATAATGCTGAAGGTGCTACTGTTGGCAGAAAAGGCAAAAAGTGGTAATATACAGAAAAGTTTAAAAGTGTGGGTAGGCTCTGAAACCTAAGTAGTAGATTAAACCAAAGCTTAGAAAAGGAAGCTCTGGTGGAAATAAAGGTATAATGAGCAGGCACAGGACAGATTTTTGGGAGAAGAGCCAGACAACCAAACAGGCATGCAGTATCTTCCCAGCAGCAAGCAAACAAAATTCTCCTGGGCAAGGTGTCACAATATTTTCCATCAGTGACCTGCTGACATTCTGCATACAGATGAAGGATGCTGGTCTATAAAGTCTTGAGTTCTTCCAGGTAATTTTTCCTGAAATATCATGCTCATGAAATGGTTGGCTGTTGGTTCAGCTGAAAGCAAGTCTGCAACTGTAGAGGTCACAGCCTGTATGTATACAGGAAAGGTTATTCCTTATTACACTAGACCTCAGAGGTTAAAAGTGGGACAGAAATAGAACAAAATAACTAGAAGAACTGGGTGTCACCCCAGCTTCTGATGCTTGAATATTTTATTTATTTATTTATTTATTTATTCATTTATTTTAGTGCAGAAGAAGCCACATAAACCTGTTTTTCATCCTTCCTGATGTTAATCCCTTAATCCCTTGGGTTAACAGATTTATTAGCCATAGTGTCATTGTTTGGGGAAATCTAGAAATGCAGCTCAGAATAAGTGCTCCTATTGTTGTTGCCATTCCCCTCTTTGGGTCCCAAACACAGAGTGTATAAACAAAAATTGCACGGGGAGAGATTACCTGTTAGGAAATCCTGTGGAATAATAAATGTATCAATGCATCAGGTAAAATTAATCTAAGTATTTAAGAGAGGAACTGTCAGACATCTGTTAAATTGGTGAGGATTCCTGTGACAGATCAAACAGGTTGCTGATGAGAATCTTATGTTAAAATTTTTCACTTTTGACCAGAAAAGGTTTCTTCTACAGCTAGGCACAGCTTAGTTTTTCTGTATTTCTTTCTTGTTTCCTAAAGAATGAGTGGAATTCCTAAACACATAGTTTCATGTTTGGGTTCCTTAAGAAGCAAAAATAGAATCCTGAAGTTCTGTTGAACTAAAACCAGAAACAGTTATTGTCTGTCAGCCCAGAAAAACATACGGATGATCATATGATGCCTACTCTCATCAGCCAGCTGAAATATGCACAGAATTCTGCAAACCTAGCTCTCTCAAGCTGTTTCAGCCTGTCTGGTTTTATTTTATTCTATCTGTAAGAAGGGAAATTTGCATGGCTTTGGTGATAGAAACAATCAGTACTACAGCTCCACTAGGAAATCCTAATCCTGACAAATCAGTTTCCATTACTCATATTTTTGTGAAAGTTTAATCAGTGAAAAAAATAAGGAGAAAAACTTACATTGTACTAACATAAAAAAATGTAAATGACTTTCAGGTTTTATCATAAATATTAAAATAGAAAGTAGACCTCTGATTTGCTCCCCCCAGGAGTAGCCTTGGCTCCCCAGGTCACAATTTAAAACTCTGGATCAGATGATGAATTTTATTGGTTTTACCAAAGCCTTAGAATGGAGACAGTAGGCTTTATTCCTCAGGCTTCAAGGAAAAACTGAGTATCTCAATGAGTATATCCTCTTTAAAATCCTGCCTTAATGGCAGAAAATTGCATTCCTTTTCTACCTTTCTTTCTTTCTTTTGTTCTTTCATTCTTTCTTTTTTTCTTTCTCTATCTCTTTCTCTTTCCTTTTTTTTTTTTTTTTTTTTTAACCCCCATATTAATGAATGTTTTTTATTTCCGATATACTTACCAAAGTGTATTTTAACAAAGGGAAGTGAGTTTCCTAAGCTATTGACTTTGTTAAAGTCAATTCTGTCAGTTGAGCACATGCTGCAGCTTAGATACGTAATGTACAATCTTGAAAGACAATGGAACAAAGTCTGCATGCAAGAAATGATGGGATTTGTAGCTCTGGTTCAAAACACCCTTAGGGCATAAGCTTCATTTGAAGATCACTTTGAAGTATTGACTTAATAGAACTAAATACATGTCTAAACATATGAATTATCTTTACAGGCTTGCTGAATTTATGCCTTTAGTGAATAAAAGACTTAGACATCAGAAAAGAAGCTGTAAATTGTGAGTGTGTAGAGCGTGCAAGTAAGAATAAAAGATACTCTGAAGAAGACATGAGGCTGTTCATGCAGTAGTGTAGTAAAAAAGCTTACATGATCAATGAGAGGTGTAATTTTGCAAGTCAATGATATTAAAATCTGAATTTGATATGGCACATGAAGAACCATATTGCAAATTCAAAGTCAGTGATATAGTCAGCTAACCTGATGATGTTTTATGTTAATCATTATTTGTTTCTGTCATCCAATGAGACAGAGAACATAGATCAGATTCCACTGTCATTGTCTGTCCTAGTATCTTTGTCAATCTTCTACATCAAATTGTGTAGGTTGTCATTTATTTCTCTCCATGTACAGTACATGTCAGTCTCGGAGGTCATCTTGATTTGTATTTAAGATATATACCTAGTAATTTCTATCTTCCAGAAAAAAATGTAGAGCAAAAATTATCTATTATTTTGATAAAAATGGATGCATTTTAAAATACTTTGTATTATCTACATAGAGCTTTCAGTTCTGTCTGTATTTTGCCTGTCTTCAGTTTCCATTGTGTTGAAATAATTGCACTGGTGTTAAGTTCGTAGGTCCTCTTTTATAAGCAGAGGATTTTCAGTGATCAATTGAAACTGCTGCTTTGGCAATTTAGACATTTTATTTCTTTGGTTGTTATCAGAATTCACATTACCAATGGAGAAAAGAAATGGTCGAGTGCTGTGTATAATTTTTCCTTCTACTATCATACCTGATTTTAGAACTGCTTTGTTTTTTGTATTTTTAGTCTGTTTGTGTAATTCTGGAAGATAATATTTCTTCCTGGCATGTTTTTGTGTCACTCAAGTATAACCTTACGTAATTTCCTCTTAAAGATTTCTTCACTTAGAAAATATGAATCTGAGAAACATTTCTTTTTTTTAATTCAACACTGTCTTTGTTGAATGAGTCTCTCTGATTTTTCAAGGGCAATGCAGGCAGATGTAAGAGAGCAAATTCTCACTGATGTGATTTTCTGTTACTATTGGCTTGTGCAGTTTGACCTTAATCTTAATGTGAAACCTTTTCAAAGCTACTCATTTCTATTGGTAGACCTTAAAGATGTAACTTAGTGAATTGTGGTATGGAAAGGCAAATACTTCATTAAAATCTAAAAGCTGCAAATTAAGGGATTTTTGGTAGATTTTTTCATCTGTTGGCCTATTTTTGACATGTTTATGCTGAAAACTAATTTCCCTAACAAATTAATAGATTCTTTTATGCTCTTGGAGACATTTTATTATACTCTTTCTTCTTCTAGTATCACTGTAGTCAGGGGCTTTATTTGTTTAGTCTTCATAGGTTATTGGTGTGAACCTGTGTCCTGGTTTGGGTCAGGTAGAATAAATTTTCTGTCTTGTAATTTTGCTTTCAGCTACTTGCTGAAATTAACAGCAAGTTTCTCAGTCAGTGTCTTCTTCTGGATTTATAACATTTGTTGTTTATAGTTATGGCTTGAGAATGTTCAGCAGAACCAAGGCCACTGCTCAGTTCTGAGGACCATCTGATGCTCTGGGAAGAGAAAGGGAGTGAAGGGGTCACACTGCAACCCTCCTTTAGAGAGGAGTGGACAAGACAAATGACCAAAATTGACCAGAGTATTCCACCCCATATGCATCATACTCAGTATAAATTTGAGGGATCATGGGGGTCAGACCCCTTTGCCTTCACCCTTCACTCTTCCCTTCAGCCCTACTTCCCCTGTCCCTGCTTGCTTCAGCATCCTGGGAGGATTCTGTCCGTTCCTCTGCCTGTGGTCCTGACCCGTGCCAGCCTGAGCCTGCACGTCCTTGCCTCCAGCTCCCAACTGCTGCTGACTCCAGGAGTCCAATTTGGACTTTCCCAGGGCTGCCCTGCAGCCTCGGTGGTGATGTGAGAGTTACTGGGGGAAAGCGGGGAGAACACAGTATTGTTTTTCTGTATATTGGGATATATTTAATAATTTTTCCTTTTTTATCATTACTCTTCCATTAAAGCTATGTAGTTTAGTTTCCAACCAATAAGTCTCTCTCTCTTATTCTACCTATTTTCTTTATCAGGAAGGGAAGGGGGATTGACAGAGTACACCTGTCATTTGGTTAATTGGCAAAAAAGCCAGAGTTAAACCATGACAACCTGCTAGTTAGAAACTGGAGATGTTGTAGTATTTCAGTATCATTCCTTTCACCATTTTCTTCTGATTCTTTGCCACAATTATTCATGTATTTCATCTTATTTCCTACTCTTTGATTTTTTTTCCATTTTGTTCGTTGGTTTTTTGTTTTTTTTTTCATATAATCCCATGTCATGTCATATGGATGGTAGTATCAAGTGCACCATGATGAAGTTTGCTAATGATACCAAACTGAGTAGGAAAATGGGCACTTTGGAAAGGAGAGCCATTCTCCAGAAAGACCTGGGTAGGCTGGAAGAGTGGGCTTTACAGGAACCTTAAGCAATTCAACAACAAGTGTAAGGGCTTGAACCTGGGAAAACATAATCCAGGAGTGCAGAACAGGCTGGAATCTGCCTGGCTTGGGAGCAGCTCTTTGGAAGGGTACCTGGGAGTCATGGTGGAAAACAAGCTCCGTATGAGTGAACAGTGTGCTGCTGTGGCAAACAAAGCCAAGAGGACACTTGGCAAGGGCATCACCAGGAGAGATAAAGAAGTCATTAGGCCATTCTACCTCCCACCTGTCAGGCCACACCTGGAACAGTGTTCAGTTTTGGTCCCAAATGTACAAAAAAGATGTGGACAGGCTGGAGAGAGCCCAGAGAAGAACCACGAAGATGACCAAAGGATCAGGAAGGCTGTAGTGTAAGGAAAGGATGACAGACCTGGGTTTGTTTACCCTTGAGAAAAGAAGGCATCGGGAAGATCTCAGCACCATATTCCAAGTGCTTGAAAAGTGGCCAGAAAGAACATAGAAGACCCTCTTTTTACCAGGACTCACATGGAAAAGAGAAGGATGATGGGTGCAAGTTACTCCTTTTAGAGTAATTGGACACAAGAGAATTCTGACTGGACACAAGAGAAAAAATTTTCACAACATTTCACACACTCAGCTGTTGGAATAATCTCCCCGGGGAAGTGATGGATTTCCCCAACATTGGACACTTTTGAGACACAGCTGGACAGGGTGCTGGGCCATCTTATCTAGACCATGATTTTGCCAAGAAAGTTTGGAAGAGATGACCCTTTAGGTGCCTTCCAACCTGACATACTATGATCAATTCTGTTTCTGTTTCTTTACCTACACAGCAGTTTGTCTGCTAATCAGCTACTCTTCTTGCAGCATCTGTGATATTATTGTGCTGTAGAAACTGTGTCATTCTAATACTCATCTTTCATGTCGAAACCAAGTTTTATGTGTTCTTTGATTAGACTCATAATTATTACTGTGAGTTCATATATACTAGGTTTTTTGCTATTGATTTTCTTGATATTTCTGGTATATTTCTTGATATTTTTTTTTTATAATTGAACTTCACATACAATTTATGCAGGTTTCAAGTCTTCCCTAGCCTACGGAATTAATATGGATGTCCTTCATATCTGGATATAAATGGTCTTCTTTTTTTCCAAGTGCTTTGGGCATTTCCAAATTATTTGAAATGCCTTCATATAGGAATATTTGATCTACAAGTTGTATCCTGTTATGAACAGGAACTACTGCTTTTTTCATAACTGTGCTGAGAAAGCAAATGCCACTGACATAATGCATTCCTAAGCATGTCACACAGCAAAATACTGTCATCTAGGGTTTGTAAGTAATTCTGGATTTGATTGTGTGTTGTTTTAGTTTGTAAATTTTGTCTGGAATTTTTGACTGTTATTTGATTAATAGTCCGTGGTTAATTCTACATTGCTGAAAGCAGAACAGGACTGAGACTGATGTAGGCTTTGAATGAGCAAGAGGATGGAGATTTTTTTTGTGATGGTAGCAGAGGGATCAGCACTGGTTCTGTCAACTTGCTTGAAAAGAGAGTAGAGGTGCCATTGCCAGGCTATGACTTTTCAGCAGCTGAAATAGCATGATCTTTCTATGTATGTTAGGTGACATTACACAATAAGCAACAGCCTTTACCCTGTTTCACCCTTTCGGAGTTCAAATACAATCAATCAATATTATATTACTAATTAATTTTAATTTTAAAAGGAGTTTGGGAGTCCTCAGATTTTGATTATCCTTTATTCCAAGGGCTTCACAGTTTCATGTGTTTATTATTTTTCTTTCACAAATTTGTACTACTACAGAAATGCATCTTCACAAGCACTTACTCTTTTCCCTCACACCCTTCCTTTCTGACAGAAATTCAAGCAAAGGTAGAGTCCCCAAGGGTTCTTTCATGAGGTCGTGAGGGATTACAGAAATAGAAAGGTTAAAGAGATTAAGAATTTTTAAATTCTTATTTAATCTTTCCCTTTTCTCCTCAAAAAGCTCTTCTTATCTTAAAAACTGTTTGCAATATAAATGACCAAACAGTTGCCAAGGTAACAGCTAAAGTAACCAAAATCCTGCACGCAAGAAAAAAAAAACCCAAACAAAATCTTAAAATTAGGAAACAACTGGGAGTGGTTTGTGGTAATGCTACAGCCATTCAAGATAATAATATTTTCCTCTTGGAAAGGACTGAATTGTACCAGTGCTCCACAAAAAAATTGTGATTATGATCAGGTAACAGACTGAGTGAAGTGCAATAGAGGCAATGTACTTTCCCAGTGAAATCTCCAGGTGTGAAGAAGAAAGGAATATACTTACTATTTTAATTTATGAATCTGTCATCAGTTTGTTTTGCTTAACTATAATCTCTGAATAGTTAGGCAACTAAATCATTTCAGAGGGCATACTTTACATGGAATGTCATACATTCAGTGTTTTCAAAATGTCATTATCCTAGGAGATTTGAACCTAATTGTTTTGAAAAAGCTGTTAGTGCAATGGGAAAGACTATGATCATTTATTCAAGATACAATGCCTTGTTATTGCTCATATTACTCTTTCATTTAGAAGATGTTGCCATAGATCATAAATTTACTGTATTGGAAAGAGCTTTACCATGGGAGCAAGAGGATCCCAAGCTCCTACTCTCCTTCTGCCTGTTTGTTTCAGCAATGCATATTTACATAGCACCTACTTAAATCATAGGTAACAATATGAAGATCTGCTTTGCAGCAGAAACTGATCTTGAAGGCAGTTTATAGTTACAGGATGCTCAAATAGTAAGTGCTTCTCAGGGATGCACTCTTCTGTAGAGCTCATAAGAGGCTGCTTCCATTCATTCTTTTCAAAATCCTAAGTTATGAGAACTTTTAAAACACTGGATCATACTGTTTAGGGAGTCACATTTTTTTAGGTTGTATGCAGTGCCAACAACACCAACACCCTTTTAGTTTTTTATTAGTAGTGTAGTTCTGCAAATCTGTAAAACAATTGCTGCATAACATGCATCCTTGTCCTGTTGCATAACTGAATTTGAACTGATTCAAAACCTAAAACATTGAGATTTCAGTTAGTGTAGGATACTCACCAGCAGTGAAGTAATGAGATCATTTCAAATCCAAATCCAAAAAAACCCAGTGTATGTAGCCAAAAAATGATACTTCCTTCAACTGATGTGTGACAAGCACATCAATATCAGTACTAATACAAGAGTGGGTCTCTGAGGTCTTCCCAAACTATGGTGATACACATGCTCTCTTGACTTAAAAGATTATTTTTCAGAACAGTATAATAAATGAGCTGCATTTCTAAGATGACTGATAATGTTGTTAAATATGAAAGGGTCATCTGTTTCTTTTTCAAGAAGGAGGAGAAAGTAAGTGTTGATTCCCTCACTGAACACTCAGCAGATTAGTGACACTGATTTTTGATGCTGCTTTTTCAGCTGGACAAAGTTCTACTGTTTTAAAGTGGGTTTTTTTCATATAATAGTGCCTCAAAGTTAGACGAAGGAAAATAATTTCTATACAGTCAGGAAAACTGAGTTTTTTTATAGTTGTACTTTATCCTTTAAATCTAGTCATTAAAAAAATCTTGCTGTTGAGGTGATATGTTATTTTTATTGACAAAAGTAATGCACATAACCTTACAACTGACAATGTCTCCAAGGCAGCTTGGAGTGCTAAAAACTATGCCCAAGTGGGCAACAGTAAAAATTGGTGGACGAGACTGAAGTTTAATGGCGCATTTTCTCCCTTTGTATAAATGTGCCAAATGCTTCTCCTAATCCTAAACCCATAGAATTTTGGGGGTTGGAAGAGACCTTAAGGATTATCTACTTCTCTAATATCGAGGACACGGCACTAAATTGGAAAAATAAAAAATCTGACTCCTGAATCAGCAAAATTGCATCCAAGTTGGCACGAGGTGGCACTGGTGCCTTTAGCAATGCATAAAGATAAGGTTATTTTCATCAACAGACCTCCCTCCTTTGATAGGATTAAGGAGGTAAAATGCTAATCAGAATGACTCCTGATAGAGTTGCAGGACAGGTAATGCAATTGGTATCAAATACAAGAACTAAGGAATTCCGGGAAAACCTGAATTCAAAGGGAAGGCCTTCAGTTACCAATCTGCAATCTCTGGCAATAATTGATGAGAAGAAATTTTTTACTATGAAAATTCAGAGGGAAAAGGAGAAAAATACAGCAGTGAAAGGGAGCAATGACAAGGGGACAGAAGCAGCAGCAGAACCGTTGGCTTCAGAGAGGCAGCGATCGAGGCAGTGAGGTGGCAATTCTCTGGAAATGGAAAAAGTGAGAATCCGTTCCCTTTCTTTTCCATTTCTTTTCTTAAAACCTTTCTTCCGGCAGTGATTCGTTTGTTCAAAAACCTGTATTCCTGCATTTACTCCCACTATTAACTCTTCCCTCACACCCCTTTCTCAGTGTGATGTTATTTTCCCTGAAATAAACCGATTTATTTCACTTAAGCCATAAAGTTGCTTACTTTTGTAATTTGCACAGTGAATATGAGCAGTTTCTAGTGTTTCCTCATAAACAAAATATAAAATAGTAATCCTTGTGGACCGGGGCAGCTTCCAACCCTCCTGCGTGGGCAAGGGACACCTCCCACTAGACCAGGTTGTTCAAAACACGTCCAACCTGGTCTTGAACCCCTTCAGATACTGGAAGGCCACTGTCAGGTCTCCCTGGGGCCTTCTCTTCTACAGGCTGAACAAGCCCAACTCTCTCATCCTCTGTCAAAGAAAAGGTGCTCCAGCCCTTGGATCGTATCCATACCCTTCTTCTGGACTCACTCCAACAGGTCCAGGTCCTTCTGTTTAATGAAGTGACAAAAATTGTTTAACTGGCAATTAAGTCTTATCTTATAGCAGCAAACATGATTTTTTTTTTCATGAAGGTTTGATAGGTTTTAACATGTATTTGGTTGGAGTAACTCAGACTAAATGTTTGCTAGAAACAAAAGTGAACACTGATGTTCTCCTCCAGGTCCAGGCTTTCCTGGTACTTTCTTCACTTATCAAAGGCACAGATTTTCCACCCAAATGCTGCTTCCTGATGTAAATTACTTAAGTTCCTGTTCAATCACTTGCATTCAGTAGAACCAACTTTAAGTGTGAATTAAAAAGAAAAAAAAAAAAAGAAGCAATTTAAATTATTTCAAAGTGATTGAGCCCTTTGAGTCTAAACATATTTTGTAGATCTCAGATGGCCCAGCTGTTGGTGAAGCTGGCAGTTACAATTAATTTAAACTGGTAAAGGAATATTAGGGTTGAGATAGTCTATTATTGTTCATAGAAGCTGTGTTCTGTCTGAACCATAGTTCCGTAAGATAAGCCTTTTTATGCTGGATTTCTCTGGTATGGTTTCTGTGTGGTGGGGATGGATTGAGAACATGGGACTGAAAGCAAGAAGTCACAAATCTGACAGAGAAGTCCCCAAGTACACTGTGCTGTGTGTGGCACTTATGATGGGAAGCCTTTAGCATCTAAGTCACCTTCTCACTTGTTTAAAATCTAGTAAGTGGAAAGCATAAAAGGATCTCAGGGCAGACATTACAAGCTGAATATTTAAAAACATAATGTCAATGGAAGTAAGTGATGGAAAGATTGGCACAGATTTATTGTCTATTAAATAGCACAGACCCTTTTTACACTACAGCAATTGATATTAGGCAACTGTAAAACAGAACAAAAGCTTTGGGGGTGCAATCTATCATTCAACATTTTTATTCGAAATGGAATTGTTCCTTTTTTTCTTTATGTTCTTAGCTGTGAAAAGCATTGGATAAGGAGATCAGTGCAGGTCTACTTTAATCAGTTCCACATACAAAATGAATGAAACTCTGCCATTCCTGGTCTTTCACTTGAAAAACTATTGGGTGGCTAGCTGTTCTGAAAGTTTTTCCTTGGGTTAAAAAAAAAAACAAACAACAAAACCAACACATTTTCAAACCTCAGTTCACAATATACTTTATTATTTTTAATAATGGACTGCATTTGTTACCTGAAAAAAAGGTCATTGATTTAGTATTTTGACAAGCATGAGCCTTGCTGCTACAATTGTTGCTTCTCTACTTTCAATCAAATTTCAAAACTTGGAAGACTTCCAATTAGCCAAACCCCAGTACTTAGCTGGGAAGAATTCGTTACAAAATTTGACAAGGACCTCAGGATGCTTGGTAGCAATGGCCAATAAATAATTTGGTATCAATCCCATATAGGAAAAAAAGGATACTCACAACAAAAATCAATGAAATTAAAATATAAGACAACTTTTTACTTTTTTAATAGCACTGATACTGTACAGTCTAATGCAATAGGAGCTCACTGCCCCCACCCTCCTCAGGGAAGATAAAAGCAGAATAAGGACGAGAGATTTTAGGTTGGAAGTTAAAACAGAAGCAGATTTAATAGAACAGGGGAAAGGCAGTAACATGTAGGATAAAGAACAAAAATACAAATGTATACAAGTATCTATATCCAACCAGGTCTCAGTGCTGGCAGGAATAGGTGCCTGAGGGCCCCTTGCAGTAAGAAAAAAATTACATTTTGAGAGAGAGAGGTGGGAGAACAGAATGGAACAGAAAGGGAAAAGAACTGAGGAGTAATAAAAAACATGTACTTCAGCTATTGGTCAACACATAGCACACAGGAGATGGGTGTCCTTCCTCCCAGCCATACCAACAAAAACTATACACAAGTGAGGTGGCTGGAGTGATAAAAGACAAATCAAGGAAAGATGCTGGAAAAGCAGATGAAGATGTGATGCTTCATGAATTTAAATTGATCATGTCTGAGAATGAAAAAAAAAAAAAAACCGGAACATTTCACCAGAAAATACTGTGAAGAAAAAAGGAAATTAAAATAAAACTTAAACCATAATGGCTGTCAGGGTCCTGGTTGCACTACTGGGCTCTACAACCGCATTTACCCCCAGCCGCATTGAAAGATTGGCTGCCTGTGCTCATGGGCAGCTTTGCTATAGTACAACCACAGACCAGGATTCAGGAAAAGAGGTTTTGGGAAACTGTACTTCCCCCATGTCGTCAGGAACTGTGTTTGAGCAGCACTTGGTGCTGGGTCCCAGCCTCTTGGGGCAGATACAGGGGGCTGCTACACATGGGACAGAGACCGGGTGCCCAGGGGGATAGCAGGGCAGTGCCCTCGTCAGGATTCCTGCCAGCTCATCTCAGCAGTCTGCTCTGCTCCTGCACAGCTCTGAGACCTCTCAGCTGCTCTCCCACACAGGCAATCTCACAACTGCTCACACAAATGTGTCATCTTTAGTGTCCCAGACCCTAGGGCTAGGAGTGAAAAGAAATCAAAACCACAGCATTTTCCTGTGCAAAATTGAAACGTATTTCATATTCAAAGACATTTACATGAAATGATTTTTTTTTTTAAATTCAATCTTTTTTTCATGTTCAGTTTCACCTTGCTTGAAGAAATGCCAAATTTGATATTCTGAAAATGTTCCTTTTTAGCATTTTATCACACAGGCCATCAAACATACAGTGCCATTCATATTGGAACTCACAAAAGGGAACCAGAATATCAGGATCTACTTTGGCTTCAGTGATATCAAACTAAGGAGTAAGTTGACAGAACTACAATGAAATCTACCCCTAAATCAAGACTGTTTTGCTAACTTTTTAAAATGCTTGGTAGTAAGTGGCAATGTTAAGAAAAAATATGCAAGAAAGGTAGAATAAATTCCAGTAGTTATAGAGGATTCCCACATGTTCAGACTTTGAATTAAAGAACCAAACATCTCAGTGAGTTACAAGGATCTCATATTTAATGAGCTTTCAGCCCTAGGGCTCAGTTGCCTGCAAGCCAGGGCCTGGTTTGTCATAACATGGCTCCGATTTGGCTTCTGTCTTGTGAAGACAGAAGAAAGTATGTGAGCTAAACCATTCAAGATAAAAAAGGGAAAACACAGAGGTAGACAGTAGAAGGGAAGTCTCTACTGCCACATCAGTGAAGTGGAGGTGAACATACTAATGCTTAGCCTAGGAGTTCATTAGTCTTGGTTTGCCTATTTTGTGCAACAGCTAATAAATAATTGCTTACTCTGAATATGTGTGTACCCTGCTTCTCTCCATGAAGAAAAAAGTCCATTGAAAGTCACCCAAAGAGAAGGTTACATGTGAACTGGTGTTTCAGTCCTAAGAATAAGAATGTAGTATTGG
Source organism: Florisuga fusca (assembly GCA_038090715.1). Classification (NCBI taxonomy): domain Eukaryota; kingdom Metazoa; phylum Chordata; class Aves; order Apodiformes; family Trochilidae; genus Florisuga; species Florisuga fusca. Next base: position 5,056,143 of record JAAWXA010000042.1, read on the forward strand.
ATCTATATTATCAGCAACTCAACTAGGAGAGCAACATTGACTGGGATATGCTGAAAGAGATACAGCAGCAGGAAATACAACTGTAACAAGAGACTTTAATTACTCTCAGACCGACTAGACTAATGTCATATCCGGATGTAAAACAGAGAATTGTTAGATACCATCAGTGGCTCAGGCAAGAAGTAGAGAAATGGTTGATTTGAGAGCCAGCAGTAAGAAATGCAACCCCAGACTAGGTTGTGAGTAATGCACAGATTCTGTTTCCAAGGGCTCCAGGCAAAGACTGACTCTGCAGCACTGGACATTGGGAACTGAGAACTGGAAATACCTACAACAATAATAAAGGCCAACACTCCACTAAATTGGAGTGTTGAGCTTCATAAAAAGGAAAATGGTAAAAATGAAGGAAATTGTTTAAAAAAGTTTCCAGAAGGAGCAGTTCAGACAGTTAAGTACTTATGAACAGTAAGAATAAAATACCTGACTGGACAGCAGACAGTATATATCCCTATTAAAATCTTGAGCAAGGTGAAAGGAAGCTGATGTTATATGCTACTAAGAAAAACTAAAAAAATCCCAACTTTTCAATTCTAGCAAAATAGATATAAAAATATAATTAGAAGAATAGGTGAGGAATGAATAGTAAAAGAATCAAAATTAATATAAAATCCTTTTTTCAAACCCAGAAGGAGACTGAAAGCTTCTAGACAGTCTGTAGGGCAAACTGGTGATCGGCATCTATAGAAGGAAGGCACAAAGAGGACAAAGCCATGAGAGGGAATAGAAATGGAAAAATACTGATCGGCCTTCACTGCTGAAGAAAATGGGAATGTTCTTGTGACCTAACCCTCTCCCTTTAGAAGCAGATATTTATCTATTAATAAATATCTGTCTTGATGAGGCTGGGAAAACAATTACAAAGAAATCTTCACATCAGATACTAAAAGTTTTAAGAGTGGTCAAGGAGGAAAGATAAATTGCTAAGAGTATATTTTGTAAATCAGCATGCAAATCCTAACTTGACCATTTCTTAATGCAAGAGTGAAGGAACACCTTTGGAGAGAAGTCACACTATAGTCCTTCAGTTCTTCTTGTGATTTCCTCAGTCTTGAGAAATTAATTTTTTGTTTTTCAGCTACATTCTTCCTCAGCTTTGTCATAGTAACAGTACAGCATAAAGTATACTGAAGTACACATGTAGTATTGAACAGTATTATTGTAGGGTATTAATACAAAGAACATTTTTCAATCAGCTGTGTCTTATGTATTTTTAATGCCACTTCAGTTATAAACAAAGTAATTTTGAAGTTTAAAATCAGGTTAAAATGCCTTAGAACATTAACTGAATTTAGACAGAAAGAATAATGGTCAAATGTCAACCATTCTTTAATAAATTCACAATTATGTAGACATATCAATTTTTTAATTGATTTTAGGAGAAATTTTTTGAATGTGAAGTATTTTGTATCCCATACATAGTCAATTTTCTTTCAATGTACTGGAACATCAACTACAATTTTCTAGAGTAATGAACTAAATGCTCATCATAAGTTTAGTATACATTGTGGAATGGCTGTAATAAGAAAGTTCTTTTGCATTTGTTTTCTTAATACAGCACCTGTTCCCTCTGACCATTACTATTAGATCTAACAAAAGACCTCATTATTTCAAGTGAATGTAGTTTCCTGCTATTCCTAAATATTTGCTTCACTTTCCTTTCTCTCTCTTTGTAACTGAATGCTACCCTCCTCTCCTGTATTACATACTATTTGACAAATACCTGATCATGCTTCAAAAGTCACAGACCACAGCAGACACAAAGCTTGTGTTGTATGCCTTAATGCTACTTCTTAATGCAGGCTGCTTAATATCATTGTATAAAACCACCCTGCAGCAGCAATCAAAGCTAATGACCACTGACATCAGTGGGAACTGAATGTATCCTATAGGAACTTGTTTGGCTCTTACTGGCTTCTCCATTGAAAAGTCCTCCCCTGGCTGAACCTGGACTTGTGTTCACACAGAGGCTTGGCCAGTTTCCAGATCAGCAAAGGCCTTATCATGGACTTTGCTGAAGAAGGGTCAAGTCCACGATTAGGGTTGCCTGTGCTTCAGGGAATACATGGACTCCTTGATTTTGGGAACTATTGGCTCTGATAGACTGCAAGAGAAAACCACAGTAAGAAATTTGGCAGATAGAGCAAAGGGAAAACTTGCTAATTCTTTATGTTCAATATATGCTTGTTGTCTAAAAGAAAAACAAACAAAAGCAAACACAGAGGATACTTCCTAAAAGCAAAATTTTTAAAGGTCAGATGTGATTATTCTCAGGCAAGTTTTCATCATACCATTCTGTGTCACAGGGGACAGCTAATGCTTCATTTCAGCTCTAAGGCATTATCACTGGTTTCCTCTCTGTTACTCCTTTCCAGCCCTTGCTGGGCAGCCATTGCCTTGAGCCTAATCAGACTTTGCCCCACTAAAGTCAGCTTTGCTGCTGCTGCTGCTGCTGAGCTGTGCTGCAGAGATCCCATGTCAGTTCGATGCCTGCCTTCCCCAGACTGATGCTGCAACTTCTCCACACAGTGCTGATTTCCCCTTACAGTAGTACAGGGACAGCAGAAGGCAGAGGAAAAGAAGAAAGGACACAATATTGAAAGGCAGCTGAAGAGCTATTAGAACAGGACCTCAGTGTCAGATTGCTGTACTGCATGTACCTGTGAAAGCAGTTCTAATTCAGTGTGGGTTAAGGCATTCGTTATTTGTTTTGTTGGATGGGCCTCACTGAATACAATTTACTTTTATATAACATCTTTCAGATCTCTAAATGGGTTCTAGAAATAAATAACAGGGGAAAAACCAAATAATATCAGCACAGAGAAGGAAGAATTTGGGTGGGCAAGTAGGCAGACAAAGAGGAGATACATTTTTCAAATGAAATCTGAAATTTGAAAATCAAGTTGATGAGGCAGAGATAGAGAGAAATGTTTTCTGCAGTATATTTGCATTACATATAAAAGATATTTATCCATAAAAAGAGGTTTTGCAATGCAACAGTTACCATCCTTTCCAGGCAGTCAGTTGCCTGAGAGCATTCACATGGGAATCTAGATGTTTTGGAAGCTCAAAAAAAGAAAACTATGTGAAATTGCAGAAAGTTTTGCAATGTAATCTCTTCTGCATCATCCCTGTTTGCTTGACTTGTACCACCATGTTTTAGAATGACGTACATGGTCACAAAACACAGGTATATATTTATGCTTAGATTTTAATATTCTATTGATTACATAATTCCTTTTCCATTGTTTTACAACAAATTTTTGTATCACAAAGCCAAGCAGAAATTCTGTACAGAAAATCTGGTCTGAAATGAGCTCTAGTAATAACCATATATTCAGTGCCATACTTTGGCAAGATTATATGCTAATAATCATTTCCAGTCACTTCATGCACAGCCACTCATTTATTCAGGAACTACTTGACAATTTTAAGCTCCTTTATACTGTGTGTTTTACATCTGAGTAGCTGTGACTGAATCCTATATTCAGTCACTTGAAAATGAGGCCAGGCTCTTCCCTAGATTTATGCTCAGTCCAAATTATTTGAAAACCTATCAAGCACTGATAAAAAAACCCTGACTTTGAAGTTGCAGTTCTGAGCATACTATATTGAGCAGATATCTGGGGGTTTTTTACTGTGTAAGAAGCCTCACATATATCTGAACTCTGATAAAGTCAAAAAATGGGTGGAAGGCATGGTGCTAGGGCATGTGTGACACTGGTAGAAGGCTCATCCCTTCATGACAGGGCATCCCATGACACCACAAGAGCACGGACACCAAGTGGGTGGCAGGTGGGGGCAAACAGCAGTACCTCATGCGGAGGGAGGGAGGTGGAGCTGGGTGCTGTGCTTTGTATTTTGATGATATTGATGTGGGCATGCAGATGAACCTGAGTGTGTACCTCACATGCAGGAAGTGCAACCAGGCAGACTTGCATTTAAATTTGCCATGAATATTTCAGGATTTATCTGGTTTTTTTAGGATTTCACTCTTCAGAGTCTTGAAATATTTTACAGTGGCAGCTCTTCATTAACACCTTTCTATTGAGTCTTGTGTATTTAACTTACTGGTGGAGATAAACTTCTGCAGTCAGAAGTGAGACATGCAGGAACAGCTTTAGACCTTCTTCACAGTATTGATGTGCTGACTTCAAATTCTGAGGAGGTTAGAAAAAAGAATATTTACTCAGGTCATGGGTGGGTTTTGCCATTAATGTTGAGCTCTGCACTGTAGCAGCATTACTATTTCTGTACCTCAGCTCTCTAGTCTGCAGAGGGGGTAGGTATGATTACCTCTGATCTTTTCTTTTTTTAAAAAATTTTTACTTATTTACTATAGAATCTTTCATGATCCTTCAGCTTAGTTTTTTTTTCCCAGCTTTCAAGGCCGTTTTCAAAGGAAATCTGGTGTTATCACTTCTACTTTATCTGTCAGAAAACTGAGGCTGAGAGCAAATGCCTGTAGTCATGTGGCAAGCCACTGACTGAACCAGAAGTAGCACCTAGAGATCTTGTTTGTGGTCCAGATCCTGATCTTCTTAACCATGATGCCATCCACACATATGCTAAGAACTTCACCTTTTCAGACAAATTCAAAGCTAAGTAGTCACCAATAGCTCCACAGTTGCTTCTCAAATGCTCACCTACCAATAAAATAAATGAATGGTGTACTCAGGCTGTATATATTATGAATATCTCACAAATTATTTCTCTATTCAGTATACCAGAAAAGGAATGCAACCAAGAAAAATAAGCTAATTTTAGTTTTATTGTAGAAAGGCTTAATAAAAGTGTGAACACTATGTTTCATATATAATCAATCATAAAAGACATTAAAAATGTGTATGCTTCTGGTCCAACTTAGCCTCCAGAATGACATCCTGAGGTACTATTGCTATCAGTGTTTTCTTGTAGTTCAAGAAAATAAAAATATGTATTTGAAAAAAAGAATTAGATCTGTGTCACAGGATCTCAGGTCAAGGTTTGGTATTTCACAGGATCTCAGGTCAAGGCATGGTATTTTCCTACAGAATCTCACACACCTGTAGGTGTGGCAAGGAGTTGGGGTTTTTTTAATACTACTTTTACTACTTTTGATATAAAAAGAAAACACAGACCTTTGAATACTGTTTCTGTTTCACAGAAATTGTTTGAGAGTATTTAATTGTCATCTAAGCACTTTCTTTCAACTTGCGTTGAAAGGAATCAAAATTTTAAAGCAGTATTATTCACTTGTTTTTCAAAGGCATTTTTCTGTTGACTTTCAATGATTTCAAATACAAAATAAATATACTGAAATGTCTAATTTATTTTTTTTTATTTCAGAATATGAAACCAGACAGGATTGATAGCATGTTATCCAGCTCTGTAGTAACAGCTTTGGAGGAAGCGACCGTCAGTCAGCACATTGGATTATTTCCTCATACAGAGCTTGTTTACACCTGCTCTTGTGGTGGCAAAAGACGACAAGTATTTCTTTCCCTTGAGGGGATATATGCATCTTGCTAAACAGCCTTCACTGAACAGTATACACGTAAGCATACATAGAAGCAGTTCCCATGATGAGCTATTATGATGAATCAAAAGAAACCGCAGAGGCAGTACAATGGCAATTGAAGGTTTTTCAGTGGTGTTTCATATATTTTCACTTCAGAACAGAATCTAAAAACATGAAGTGACGCACAGAAGTGCAGTGAAGTGTCTAAAATTTGCACTGACGTTTTAAGAATATGCTCACAGAATATTAAATAAAGGCCCGAGTTCTGTTGCTGCTGACTAGAACCAACTTCTGTTCTGCTTTCGAAATGATGAATGTCTTGAAGGTTGTTGGGCACTGAAACACATACACAGATGAAAAGATGATTGCTGCAGAGAACTACAGAAACTTTTTAAAAAGTTCACTTTTGGGAAACGGTGTCTAATTTTTAATAGCATGGTCTGATTTTAATAGCAGCCTTTCTTATCACCTGATAAACCATATGCAGCTGAGAACACAGGAATGCTGCTAGTGGATGAGTATCTGAAATTTCAAATCCTGCTGTGCCAAAGCTGAGATTTCAATACTGAATCCCACTTTTCTTTCCTGTTTTGATTGCTGCTCCCCAGTTTCATTGTCATTCATCTCTACAATTGTAGCAGGCATCCTGTATTTGTATTTGTGTTTGATTGTCCTTGTGCCTTCCATCTGTCCATCAGTCATCCCCTACATACCTTCAGAACACTGCCCTTCCTCGGTGGACAGATTTAATCCTAGGGTTGAAATACAGCTCCACTTCTAATGCTATTTATATATTATCTTGGACTCACTAGCATCTATGCCAGTAAGTTCAAGTAACCTTGGAAACACTGTATTGGGACTATTTATGTTAGTAGATACAGAGTTCTTTGTCATTAATTTGCCCAAAACCTGCTAGTGCTCTCCAGAACCATGCTCCTTGCCAAAGCTCAGCAGCTGGAATGGGCCAAGGACCATTCTCAGCAGGCAGTTTGTAAGCCATTTGCTAGCATTGACCCTATGCCAGTATTTAGCCACTGAGTCTGATCTGTGTGTGGATAACAGAATGGTCTCATTTATTTCCAGTAATGCCGTCTGCTTTTTTAAACTTATTTCACTTTTTTTGGTCATATTGCATATCTTAATATATACTTTCCAATACTTCCTGTGTCATATAAAATTAACTTCATGTGCAGAGAAATTAGTAACTTCTGAAGCAAATACCTTTTCATACCTTATTTTCCATTCCTCACCATCTGTACATGCATCCTTTGTCTACTTACATTCTCACCTTCATCTTGTTTCACTAGATTTTTTTATCTTTCTTTGCTTTCTATGGTTTTGTTTACCTTTTTTTTTTTTTTTTTTTTTTAATATTTATTGCATCACTCTTTTTGTCTCTCTTGTCTACATTGCCTCCCCTGGTATGACCTTTCATCCTACACTGTTGCACCTTGGCCACAAAACAATTTTCTCCTGTAGTGAAAGCAAGCTGTTCTGAGTAAGAGGAAACCTGGCTAGGAATGCATCTTATGTACCCATTCTTCTCACAGCTCTGTGATAATCAAGATCTTGTTTTCCTTCCTCTGCTCCCCATAACTGCCTTATATCTGATCACTTACTGAGTTTCCATTTCCTTTGTACCTTTTCCCTTTCCCATTTTATTAATCTGCTTTACTTAAGCTGAAGAACTGTAATAACATGAACTCCTTCTGTATGTAGGTTACTTCTCATAACTATTCTTTCTCCCTTCTGTTATTTCAGAGCTGCCATGAACAAGGTCTAGAGACATCTGGATCTGGTCATTACAGGCCCTGGAGCAGCTGGAATGGTAACTTCCATGGTGGCTGATAATTCTGCTTCAGTCTGTGCCAGCCTTGGTTATTACCTCACTTTACTTCTGAAAAGCTGGCTGATAATTGAGCTACCATGAGTAGCACTGGAAAAACATAAAGCATATCTATGGTTTCAAATATGAAAGGATTTTCATGTAGGAAAAAAATTTTGAGAAAAAATATTTCTCTCATTTACCCTATACTGAGCCTAATGGTTATGATTGGCTGCACTATATAGAGAGAGATCTGATGCAGTTTTGAAGACGTAGAGATAAGGAGTTATCACTCCCTCAGTAGTTTTCTTCAGTGGTTAATTATTGCTAATAGTTACTTCAACGATTGAAGCTTGATTCAGTTTTTATACCCTGGGTCTTGTGAGACCTTCACCCACTATATGAAAGGGGTTGCTGTTATTTTTTATTTTTTTTTCCCACTAAATGCCTGTATACAGATGACAGAAGATCTTTCAGATCTGAATGCACACATATGCACAAAAGTCTCATTAATTGCTTTGCTGTGGTATCATCACATTGAAAACTCATTTTCAGTTGCCTGTCCACTTTAAGAAACCCATGAATCATTTCTAGTCACTGACTTCCAGAATGCATGTAACCTGAGATATTCTTTTTACAGAAAAACAAAAGTTATTTATGAGTGCACAAAATGTTTGCAGTTTCTAAAGATTAGCAGCATTTTGTAGTAATAACTAAAATTATAAGTAATGAAAAAACATACTTTTTAAAACAAGTATGCAGTGTTTTTGCAATGATCACAAGTCAAAGGGAAGAAGAGTGCTGATACTCTTCAGTGTGTAAAAAAATACACATCTAAAAATGAACAAAACTACATTTGAAAAAAAAAAACCAAAACTCTATATAAGACCTGAGAGGCTGAAATTACTATTTTGTTGTAATTTTATGCATTACATGTTATTTTAGCTTAGCCCTACAGGTAGCTCAGCATGTATTATTTATGATTTTGGGTGTGGAGAGTAGTCTTAGCACAAGAATCATGGTATCAGAGAATGGTTTGGGTTGGTTAAAGATCATCTACTTCCAACTTCTCTGCACAAGCAAGGACACCTCCCACTAGAGTTGCTGCTCAAAGACACAAGACACATCCAGCCTGGCCTTGACCACTTCCAGGGATGAAACATCCACAACTTCTCCCAGCAACCTGTTTCAGTGTCTCACAGGAAAGAATTTATTCCTAATATCTAACCTAAATCTACCCTTTTCTAGTTAAAAGTCATTCCCACTTGTTTTATCACTCCTTGCTCTTGGAAATAGTTTCCCACCTCCCCTCTCTTTCTTGTTTGTCTAATGGAAGGCTGCTGTAAGTTTTTCCCAGAGGCTCCTCTTCTCCAGACTGAAGAACCCCAACTCTCTCAGCCTGTCTTTATGGCCCTGCTCTGGACTCAGTCCAAGAACTCCATGCCCTTCTTGTGTTGGGGCTTTCTGGGATGCAGATGCATGTTGCTGGCTCATGTTGAGCTTCTCATCAACCAACATCCCCAAGCCCTCCTCAAGGCTGTTCTCAATCCATTCTCCTCCCAGCCTGTATTTATGCTTGGGCTTGCCACAACCCAAGTGCAGAGCCTTGCATTTGGCCTTGTTGAGCTTCATGCAGTTTGCACAAGCCCACTTCTCAAGCATGTCAAGGTCTCTCTGGATGGCATCCCTTCCCTACAGCATGTCAACCACACCACACCACAAGAAGACATGGACTTGTTGGAGCAGGAAGGCCACAAAAAATTATCAGACAGATGGAACACGTCTCTATGAGGAAAGGATGAGAGGCCTGAGGTTGTTTAGCCTGGAGAAGAGAAGGCTTTGAAGAGACCTTGTGGCCTTTCAGTACTTAAACATTATCTATAAGACAGACAGGTAAAGACTTTTTAGCAGGGAAAGGAGCATAACCAAAGTTTCAGTTTAAGTAATTAGATTTGGCTTGTAACAGAAGTCCAGAGCGCAGCACAAGATGAGACCTTTAAAACCAGAGCAAGATTCTAGTAGATAGATAGTGTTAATAATTTATCAACTACCAATAAATTATTAATAAATTTTCTCCCACTACAGGGTGTAATCTTTCTGGTCATCATGAATTTCACAAATATTTTTGAACTTTCAATTGGGCATTTAACAAAAATACAAAGTATACAAATAATAAAAAGACTATTACCAGGCAGCATGCTCTGTGAGTACAGACCACACGTTCCTGATGAGAAAGCACCAGGGAATGAATTTCATTGCAACGCCTTGACAGGGTGACTGCTGAGACTGACTGCACACATTACATGCTCCAACGCTGGCAGTGCAGGGATGTCCCTGGTACAGACATGTTCTGAAAACAGATGCTCTGAGGTGGAACTGGAGGTCAAAGATGTCTCTCTGTCACCCAGTGCCACTGCCCAATGCAGCTGCTGTGATTTCACATGAGGATTTTTCTATAAATATTTTACAGTGATTGCTTAAAAGACATCTTTTTTCAGCTTTACCAAGATTTTAATTTCAAAATGGTCATAAACTGAGCCAGCTGTGTGACCTGCAGCAACAAGCTTTGCCTTGGGCTGCATTGGCAGGACTGCAGCCAGGACATCTAGGGGAAACATCTTGGTTTTTTATTCAGCACTTGTGACACTCATCTGGAGTGCTGAATACAGTTTGGGGTGCCAGTACAAAAAGACCACTGGCAGACTGGGGCACGTCCAGCTAAGGGCTACCAGGATAGTAAGGGGCTGGAACACATGCAGTACGATGAAAAGCTGAAAGAGCTAAATATCTTCAGCCTTAACAAGAGAAGGGTGAAGAGAGGACTTACTGCTGTCTTCTGCTGCTTAATGGTAGGGCATAGATAAGACAGAGTCAGATTATTCTCAAAGGTGGAACAGTAGTAGGAAAGCTTATTTTACTACGGGAGTGGGCAGACACGGGAAAAGGTTGCTCAGGGAGGTTGTGGAGGTTTGATCCTTGGACATAGTAATTTTTGGATGGGCAAAGCACTGCACAACCTGATCTGACTGGAGCTGCTTTGAGGAGAAGGTTGAACTAGATGACCATTACAGAATAAATTATTCTCTGATTTCAAAATAACACGTACATTCATTGGCTGTATCAAAAAAAGTGTGACCAGCAGGTAAAGGGAGATGATTCTCCCCCTCTGCTCTGCTCTCATAAGACTCCACTTTAACTACTGTGTCCATTTCTGGAGTTCCCAACACAAGAAGGATATAGCGTTCTTGAAGTGAGTCCAGAAGATGATCCGAGAGCTGGAGCACCTCTCCTATGAAGACAGACTGTGAGAATTTTGCTTGTCCATCCTGGAGAAGAAAAGGCTCTGGGGAGACCTTATAGCAGCCTTCCAGTACCTGAAGGAGGCCTATAGAAAATCTAGAAAGGGACTGTTTACAAAGGCATGAAGTGATGGGACAGGGAGCAATGGTTTTAAACAGGAAAAGAGCACATTCAGGTATTAGTAAGAAATTCTTTCCTGTGAGAGTGGTGAGACACTGGAACAGGTTGCCAGAAGCTGTGGATGTCCCAGCCTTGGAAGTGTTAAAGGCCAGGATTAATGGGGATTTGATCAACCTGGTCTAGTGGGAGGTGTTCCTGCCCACGCAGGAGGGTTGGAAGCAAATGATCTTTAAGGTCCTTCCAACCCAAGCTATTCTACGAATCTATAATACTGCTAACCTATGATTCAAAGTCACTGTTTCAAATACAGAGAAACACTCTCAAAGCTATGCAGAATATCCGTGGATATGCATAAAAGGAATAAAATAGGAATAAAAAATATGCTGACCACATACCATAAACAAAAAAATCTACCTTGTTGCTTCATCCCCACTGCAAATAATCTTACGGTTTTTCTAATGTTATATAACATTAGCTCTACAGAATACAGAAGAGTAGCACAGACATACAAGTTATTATTACTTTGAAAATATGCAAAATTCTTCTTTGAATATCTCCTACAAGAGTGAAAATTAGGGCAGTCTGTAAACTCCATGGCTAATTTAAGGTATTAGAATATAAACCAAATTCAGCTTAATCATCTTAAAATGTCAAACAAATAAGCATATTCTGAACACCTGTCATAACTTATCTGAGGCAGACGTATTATAAACTTGCAGCCACTGTGGAACCCCGTGGAGTTTTTCCTCCTCAAGTTAGAAGACAAAGACTGGATGTCTCAGATGTGTATATAGACCTGTGTATATATGTGTATATGTGCATGTACATTTATATGTATATACAAATGTTTCCACTGGTAGAGACAAGAATCTTCTATAAAATGTCTGAGCTGGGAAACATGCTGCTTGCAAGCGGTCAGTATTTCATACAGAGCTTGGAGCCATACTCAAGGGGCAAGTTTCTTGGAAAAGACATAAGTTATCCACCATTTTTAATAAGTTCTGAAATTGTGTATATTCATGAAAGACATCAGTCAGTAGGCAGCACTCAAGAAAAATCAGTGAAAATCAGATTTGTCAGTTGGTCAGAGTTGTGTTATTGGGGTTTGAGTTACCGCCATGGAAAGGTGAAGAAGCAGCCACCCAGAATGCCCACACCCCAGTAGCAAGGCCAAGATCAGGCCCAATATTGCCCTGTCCAGGTGGGCATCATAGATCTCACTATCAAGGCTGAAGCAGATTTCTTATCCCCCTTAGTTTTGGATGTTGACATGATCCCTTCCTAAATCAAAATACCAGGAGTTAATACAGGACAGCACTGAGAGTCTATCCAGTAGCGAACAGGTCTCTCACATCTAATGTTGCAGCTTCGTTTGTAATAACTGCCTAAATTGACATGTCCCTTAACAGGGATTTGCAGATGGGATGTTGAGAAGGAGAATTACACTGTGTCCCCAACCTAATAGGCTGTCTAGCAAAATGAGTCCCAGTTATCACATTCCGAGGATGGAAGCGGAGAGTGGGAGCGAAGAAAGTTTCTTTTCATTCTTAGTACTTAGTTTCAAAGCTATTTTTCTTTTAATATGCTTTCTGTTAAATATATAAACTGGACAAAGATATAGACGAGTTGAATGTAAAGATAAACGTATCACTAGCTCAGTCTATATTGAAAGGAAATAGCAAATTTTTCCTAATTTTCCACAGATTTGAAAGCCTGTCTATATGTAGCTATGCAAATCCTTAAAGCCACATATCAGTATTTGAAGCTCAAGGAATACTCAGATGCTTAAATGCCTAAAAAAAAATTACAGAATCCAATCTGTAGAACAGAAACCAAGTGCAGTATATTAAGAGAGGGTGGTTTTTAGACCGTTCACTAGATTTACCATGTCTATGATTTGTCCTGAGAGAGATGTCTTTTTTCTTCACCTTCAGTTTGGTGAGGGAGTAGCGTAAACTATGACAATTCTTTCCAAAACCAGCTTCTTCACCTCTGTAAGGGGGTAAATATGCCACTTCCCTAGGGAAACAATGCTATGATTAATCTGGTCCTCTACAAAATTACTCAGTTGCCTGGCTTTATTATAGACTTCTGCAAAAGTGTACAGCTGGGCTTGCTGAAGGGACTTCAGACTGCTATGAATCTGCTTTAATGTAATAAACATTGTTTAAATGAAGATGTGCATGCAAACAAGTGAAAAAATGAGCTCTGTCTCTTTCCTACTGTAATGTCGTGGTATGGTGAGTGTATCTTGGATTGTTATAAACTGATGCAGAACAAAGAGAGGATGATGATCAATAAAACAATAAAATGAAGATAGGCATCAGTAGAAGGCTCAGGACCAATGTTCAGCAGCCCAGGCAGGACCTCCATGTCATTAGAGTGCGGGAAAAGACTTTACTGAAGCTGATATGCTATTTGGGAAATGTGCTGTACTGTCAAGATTTTTTCCTGTTTAAAACTAAAGGCAGTAGGAACCAGTGGTCGGCTCTCTGAATAGCTGAAAATGTAAAACCAACGTGTGAAATTGGAAAACTGTGTATCTCTTTAGCAAAAGGCAAGCTTGTAGTGGCACAGCAGAGTGTGGAAAAAAACCAAAATGGTCTATGAGGCATAGTCAGTCTCAAGAAGCTAACAAACTTAACATGAAGCATAGACATCTGTCAAACCTGTAAAATTCAAAACAGGCGCTAGCCCTAAAAAGCCCAGTGTAGGATAAACAGCTGGCTCACATGACATTGCTCTGCACACAAAAAGGAAAAATCAAATGGTAACCAGATAAATTAAATTAGTGGATCAGGAACAAGGAAAATTCTTACTTCCTGACAGCTGAGAAGATCATAGGCTTGAGAAAAACAAGATAAAATGGAAAAGAAAATTTTGTGGAATGTAGGGCATTTCATTAGCACCAAAAGTATTTTTCCTCCAGTGGAAATACTAAGGCAAGCTTCATGTAAAACTGTTTTTTTTAAATGGGTATTATGGTGGATTTAGAATGGTTTAAAAAAACTGCATACAATATCCTGAAGATTTTTCACATAGTCAAGTGAAAAAACAGACAAAATATTGAATAGAATAGGGTGGCTCAGGAACCAAATACAAGGAGTATATTAAAAAAGTCACTATTTTGGAGTTTCTTGTGTCTAATTTACTAAATTTCCATCCTACATTGATTATCTTTACTTCCACGTGTTCATATGAGACAAGATTTTCCTATTTTACAGTCTTTTAGAGAAAATGGTGTATTTGGATCCATGCCTTAAGTGGACAGTGAAATTTCTTTCATTTGATTTTACATTTTACTTCTCCATAAATTATGGAGCATACATACAAACAAGTCCAGATACCAGGACATGTTAGTCATCAAAAAATAATATTTGATTTGTACTAATTTGATTCCAAACATAAGGCAAGAATCAAAAACCTACATAACTCTGCATGCAAGTGTGACACGACCTCATTTGTTTTCACACTGATGTCATGCTAACCCTTCATTCTTGCACAGGTTTGTTTACCTTAATTTTGTTTACAAAAAGTTGCCTGCTGCTCTTACAGTCAGATTTTTGTGCATAAAACCTTGCCTATTTCATCCAGTTACTTCAGTTAAGCTAGTACTAGCTATTGCTTTGTCCCATTTCTAATGTATCTGGCATTTTTTACTGGTTTATTCTGCACAATTAATAGCCTTCATTTCAGATAGAGTTCCATGTGTAATAGTTCTATTCATCAGCAAAAATTCAGGCTAGCATTTTAGGTAGCCGTTATAGCACTGCTATAAGGAAGCAATACTGTGGCTTGCAGAAAAAATTTAATAAAAACCAATGAAGTCCTCACTTTTATTACTGACTGAGCTTTAAAGATTTTATGACTGCATACTTACATGGCCATCTGCAATTGGATGTCACCCTATAGCATTGCTACCCTGAGCTCCTAAAAACCAAAGACAAAGATGTTTTTTCTCTGGTAAAAAAATGAAAGTCAATAGTTTTGTACACTGCAGTTTATAAAATGATAGCTAACATAAAAGCAAACCTTTTCTCATTAGCCCCTAAGTCTTTATACTGGAATCTGCATCTTCTCTAAAAACATTTTTTTGGATCTGAATTGCAACATATTTTAAGACAAAACAAGAAGTTATACAATGTACCATAATGGAATACTTTTTGTTCAAACTAAATTAAAACTGAAAGTCTATCTTTATGATTAATAGGTTAACGAATAGGACAGATATGTTGTAATTATGTGAAAGGTAACATTAGAAAACCCCAAAGCTCAAAAGTAAAATTATTCTTAAGTGCACATTTGTTACTAACTTTGACATGGATTAACTTTGTAACAGGGAAAGTGTTTCGACATTCCTTTAAAAAAAAAAAAAAAAATTCATTTAATACACTTCATAACTAGATACAGTGGATGTAAATAATTTATTAAAGATATTATATGTTGCCATTACATGGATGATTTATGGACCTTGGATGCTTTATCAAGCATTGATATAATGGTTTTCTTCCTTGCATAAATTCTGTCTTTAGATTTATATTTTGCCTAGTAATATATTAATTGATAACTTGTAACAGAACACAGGAGATGAAGGGTGGTACCCAGTGCCAGAACCAGAGGCAGTTGGCACAAATGGAGACACAGGAGGCTCCCTCTGAGCATCAGGAAACACTTTCTTAATGTGAGGATGATGGAGCACTGGCACAGGTTGCCCAGAAAGATTGTGGAGTCTCCATCTTTAGAGTAATTCAAAAGGCACCTGAATGCAGTCCTGGACAACTGGTCCTAGGTGGCCCTGCTTGAGCAGGGAGGTTAGACTGGACGCCCTCCAACTTCAACCAGCCAATAAATGTGATTCTAAGCAATCACCCACAATGTATCCATTCCTTGGATCCATAAAAGAAAAAAAAAAAAAAAATTATGTTTTTTTTGTTATTCAGTGTTCAATTCTGGTCATTGTAACTCAGAAATAATAATCGCTGGAATTAAAATAGAAGAAAACAAAAACAGGAATGGAGAAATTCTGGATGCAAGTGTCAAAGAGATTCAATTTTAAACACAGAGAAAAGATATATGAACAAAGTGATAAAGGAGCTGTTGTTTATATTTTCATATACTACAGGATTTATTTACATGCTACAGAGGACATTATTTCCTTGAATACAAATCCAGGCTCAGAACATCTAATGCAACTGTTGTAGCCTTAAATGAACAGAAGAACTTCAGGCAAACAACTTGGACAACTACAAAAACTATGGCTGATATTCTCATAATTAGGTGGATGTTGAGAAATAGCAGATAGATAATAGACATATGTATGTATAGTGTGTAGGTACGTATGCATTTTCATATATATATGTGTATAATACATACACACGTGTGTGTGTATATATATAAAAGTATTCAGAATATTAAAGAAAACAGAAATTTTCTATGAGAAAAACTAACCAGTGTTGTTTCAGAATAACACAACTAAAACATTCGAGCAACTGTCAGTGTTGACCAAGCATCCAGAGGTGAAGCTGCTTCTAGATTGTGTTTAAGAGAACAGCAAATGCAGATGAGCTGTGCAGATGTTCCTTCCCTTCAGATTGCTCTGATTTCCTGTAAGGTAGTGCTACTTATGTAAGTATTGTCTTATAAACATTAAAAGGAATTGTACCTTAGTGCTCGATCTAAAGTGCTGTTGATTACATTATCCTGGTTACCTGCCTTTCCACTGTTAAATCAGGATACAACACAGCAAGCAATAAGGGTATCACTGGTACTTTAGCTCTATCAACTGTAAAGTGGCATCTTTCTAAAGCTTCTTCTTGTGGATGCACAACAGTTGTTATACCAGAATTTTCCATAAAACCTGACTTCTTGTTAACTTCAGTCTTTATTACAGACTGAAAATGTGCAGGGTACCCAAATACTCTGCTGAAAGTAAGAAGCCATTTTAAGATTAAGTCACATTAGTAGATGTCTTTAACATAATACACAAAATCGTTTTTCATATGGGATAATTTATGGAAGCATAAGCACAATAGCATTTTGTCTTCAGCATGAAGATGGACTTAGGCTTGACTAAGAATTAAATAAAAAAGTATGTGGGAATTCTCCATGAAAACACTGTAAGAATACTTGTCAGATACTAAATAGAAAGTCAAATTAACAGAATATGTGTGGTATACAACGATGAAGTGAAGCAGATGAAGTGAACTGACAGGAGAACTCCAGCGGAGGAGGTATCCACTGTCACTACCCCTTAGAAAATTTGTTTATCTACACCTTCCTAGTGCTCTGTAGGGACTCATGTCTGGCAGCCCATTAATATAAAATGAGTGGGTAGCCCTGGGAGCCAAACCCACATCCCTCTCCCATTTGGGTCAGAAGGAGTTATTCTCTTCTTCTGACTTAACATTTCCTTTCCTTTGATGTGAGTCTTTCCACAAGAAGGCTGAAACATCCTTACCTTGTTTCTTCACCTGGTGGTTATGGCACTTCAGCAGAAATGTAAAAATACAGATTCAAATTCCTGAAGTTTGGAAGCTATAAAATCTAAGCTTCACTACCAGTGCATCTTGCTGCAGCCTCTAGAGCACAGTAATTATAGGCAAGGAGTAAAAAGAATTAGATGAGCTCATCTGCTAGTCTTTCCCACAAGAGACTCATACGCTACTCATATTTGCAGTACTGCAGTTTTACTTTGACTCCCAGGCCTTATTTACCGGATTAACAGAGGAAAAGGAAGGCTGCAGGGGAGCTCTGGAGATGTAAATGGGGCCATAATGTGGCAGTGGAGGGAGGGGGGCAAGTGTGGGAAGTGTTGAAGATAATGTGAGTGATAAGAAAGGAATGTGGAAGTGCACATTGCTTAACAACAAGAATGGAAAATCACTGAAAAACAGTGGAAAACACCAAGAGAGGTCGGGGTAGGAGGACCCAGGGAAAGGGTTAGAATATAAATAGGACCCTCAGCTCAATAAACTTTTGTCTCAGTTTGGAAAAGCTACTGAGTCTGTGCCTCAATTCACTGCAGGTATGGAAAGGGCACAAAAGCCTCCCACCAGTAGAAATGCCTCCCTCTCACCCACCAAAAAGCCTTCTGCTATGTCCCCAGCAGGAGTTGAGGATGGAAGGAAAGGGAGGAAAGCAAGCTCAGCACCCTCCTCCTTCTCACTCCATTAATATCAGGATATTTTTGTGCCCACAGCTGTGTTACTATACTTGCTCTTTCTTGTCTTGAGTCTAGGGAGAGACACATCTCCTGGGACATGAGAAATTTGTCATGTACAATTAGTAGGTGCATCAAAATCTAGTGTCCTGATTTGGAAAACCAAAAAAATTAAGCTACTCATTTTTAGAAAAGAAATATGAATAATATGTCACATACCTAATTTAGTTTAATCCTCAGTCTAGACTTCAGTCCTGAACCTTATTCCTTCATACAAATTATATTTTCAGCTAAAGAGGAAGGATATCTTCCAATGGCCACTTTTATGCCTTCCTTAATATTTTCTTTACTCAGATTTCACTCACTCAGAAAGTCCATTCTGTGTTTTAAGTTCTATGTCAGTAAAGATTTGTATAACAGTATTTGCAGCATTAAGTATAAAAACGCGTCTGTGAAAAGGCATCAGCACCTCCTAGTTCATTGTACCAAGGAGCATATGCCATTATAAGTTGTGAGTTCTGTCCTCAGAACTGATAATATTTGATACAAATCATATCCCAGTAATTCAAGAATAAATTTGAAGTGAGAAGTAAATTAATAATGATTGTATATATAATTTGCTACTTAAAGCCCTATCTCCATATGCAGATAAAAGCACAGGTTATATGCTTGCTAATGTAAGGAGCACTCATGGATGTCCTTAGTACACATCCTGATGCTATGAGTTTGCTAAATCAAGGAACTACATGATTGGGGTTTTTTCCCAAAAGGAGCTTTGTGCAGCAGCCTTCCTTTATAAATCTTTCATAGACTATTTATAGTTTTCCATCTTTTAAAGTATGTGATACATCAGATAGTACTTTTCATATACTTGCCAAGACTGTTGGTACCCATAGAAATGAGTAATCTTCAACAAAATTCCCCACAAAGCTTAACGACTGAAACCACTGATTAGAAGATTTGATATGTGCAGGGAAAAAAAAGCAGAAAATAGAGTGGAATGAGAATTAGACCACATGGAAATGAACATGAATACAAGTATCAAGATTATCCTCACGCTTATGTATTCATAGCCATATATATATAAATATATATGTTTACATATGTATGTACAAGCACACATTCTCACTTTCTGTGAATTATTCACTATTCATGGAAAAAACTGTCATTCTGGAGCCTAAACTAATGGTTTCAATTATTAATGAACTGTTATTGTTGAACATGCTTACATTTAACATGAAAAACCTTATAAAAGAACAAAATAAAAAACTGTGGAAGACAGTGAAAAAACACTACTACATTGAAACAGCCACAATGTGAAAGAAATCTCTCATTTTCTGTATAATATCCTTTGTCTTCCGGTGAACCAGCCTTCAGTTCATGCTTGACCCATTTTTGACAGAATTTCACATCACAAGATATTAAAAAAGGCTACAGATCTGAAAGGCCTTTTTACTGCAAAATCTATATCACAAGACATTTCCACAGTACTATAAAAATAATGAAGACTAATGCTTGTCATTTACCTGCAAGACTATCCTATGGACTCTTTCTTGTTTTTTGACAAACACAGATTCTGTCAGGGCAAGGAATAGGTTTGCAGCAACAGTTGCAGCCACTTTTGTCCTACGTGTAAACATCCTTGGAAAAACATGGTGAAGATCAATTCATTGTACTGAAGTGATGCTGAGAGCTTAAAAACAACTTGTTATGCTTTTGTCAAGGTTAATCTTTTTTTATCTTATCTAGAATGCTACATTAAAATAAGTTTCATGTCAAACCGGTGTAGTTCTGAATATATTCCAGCATCTGCTTTACACAAACCCTTTGCCATGGGTGCAAGCAACCCATCAAACAAAGAGCATCACACAGGAACGAGGGGGCCTTTCATTATCTGCATAGCTGTAGTGCATATGCCTTCATCCAGCTTCCCTTTTAAGCTCCTTTCTAAAGCAAATGGGTTCAATTCCAGGTTTTCTGTTGAGACTGTTTTATGTTGAGATATATTACTTAAGGCTGAAAATTCTATTTTTTCTTTTATTAAAACAAGAGCAGGCACTGAAGTATTTAATCATCAGTCCTCTATTTACAAATCTTTCAACATGCATTATCTCTTTCTGAAAGAGAAATAGAAAACATGGACACTTGATACTAATAAATATTTCACATCACTATTAGCTTGATGTTAACAAAGCTTTTCTTTGCTCTATTTCTCTTTTCAACTGGATTAGTCCTGTGTGGGTAACTAATGTAAGAATGCCTTTGAAATATAAATATATGAATTGCCTCACATTAGTTAAATATTTTAAAATATCATAAAGTGACTCAAAAAAATTAATCCTGTAAAATTTTCACTTCTGTGAGAAGCTGGTGTGTTTAAGCCCTGTGAACCATACTGACCAGTTAACCAAAGCCTTGCTTGTTCTTTTGGCAAATCATAAAGATAGAACTCTTGTAAACATGGGGCAGATTCTTTTTTTGGTTAGTAATCATTAGATTAACAAGAAACACTTAAGCAGCCCAGCTCCTCCATCCCCAATCTATTCCTAAAAACAAAGAAAAAAATGCCTTTTTCTAAATTATGTTCTAAATTATGTGAAACCATGCTTGTAGATTTTATTCCCAAACTGAGGTCTGAATTGACAATGTTTAATTCAAATCAATGACTAATCCATCAATTAGCTTCCCTTACAGCTGCTAGTAATAGGAAGTATGTTTTAACATTTAAGTAAGCAAAGTTTTAAGGAAACCCATTGAAGTAAAGACTTGAACCAATTTATGATTGAATAAGAAACTACTCTGCAGCTGTTCATTCTGGAGGGAAAAATAGTGAGACCCTTTTTGCAAATATACTTTGCTATAGTGGCAAAAAGTATATTACAGTTTCTTGAAGATGTTTTGAGGATTTAGTTTTAAAATATTTGTTCTACCACTCATAAGAGCCACTGTTTTTTTCATTGAGAGTTTAGTCTAGGATTGTAAACTACAACTAGCTGTTGCCAGTTATAGTATAACTAACTCATGAACAGCTTTCCCAAGTCATGTATGTAGGCATTTTGGTAGATATGGTGAGGAGAGCTGAGTTAAGATTTTGGGTGAGACTCAATCTAGACCAGAAGAAGTGTGTCCGCTATGTAAAATTTCTTAGTCTGCTGTAAGCTGTTTATATTTGATACACTTGTTCATTTAGCAGCCTGTTAGCAATTCTGCCTAAAAAGTGAAATCCTACAAGTCCTGGGAGAAAAAAATCACACATCCCTAAGCTTCCTAGTGTGAAATATAAGACCTCTTACTTTTTGTCTGGTGATGAAAAGAAAACTATAGTTAAAAGGATGAAACTAGTAAAATAACCTTCTTAAAACATTTTAAAATTACATATCATAGGGAAACAAGGAAAAGCTATCCAGTCACTTTAAACAAATGCTGACAATATTTTTGGTCCATCCTGTGCCCTGAGATAAATACTGCAGATGCAGAGCAAAATATAAACTAAATACTGATTATACCTTAACTTCATAACTTTCTGAGTAAGCATTGAACTTTGGATGAAATTTCTTCCCACTGAACTTTAATAGACTCCTAAATTCCTTTATCACATGATAAAATGGGACTCATCCTCTGTAATGATTACTATCAAAAAGCATAATTATAATTAAAATATATGGTATAAATAAGTTTTCTTAGGCACTTCTGAAGGACAGTTAATCCCATCTTAAAATATGTAGGACATACTGTTCTATGCAGGATTTTTCTGTTTCAAAGCAATATTTTTTCTATATTTCTAACTACTGGAAAACTAATTGGAGTCGGTTTGGGCTTGGTGAAGCATGAGCATCCTAGAACGTGTTAAAATTCTGTTTTAATAATCACATACATGTTTTGTATGAGATGCAATGCCATTTCAAAACACCTTGAGAGTTCCCTCAATGGTGGTTTTAAGGCTCTCTCATTGAACCTGATTCTTGAAATGTTTGCATTTTGCTGTATGCCAAATTGTCATACAACATGAAAGCCTCATCATAGTAATGAAGATGATCCAATGGAGAATGCATTTAGCTAGTAATAATTCAGTAATTTAATTGTGCCTACGGGCACATGGGGATTAAGTGGAAGAATAGTAATGCAAACAGTCTTCTATGGACAGAATGCTTTAGCTAATATTAAATGACATAAAATTTACCTTGTTACAGATCAAATTCAAGTTCTACAAATACAGAAAGTGAGGCACTTGCAACTTTAAAAAAGTATTTCCAACACAAGTCCTGTTCCTAAAGTACTTCTTTAAAAAATACAGCAGAAACCTTTTCAATAGTGTGGATAGATATATGTGTGCTTATGCATGTGTGCATTTACACCATACTCATCTTTCAAGAGGAGCCATCATTTTTTGTGAGCTTTAGACATGTGAGCCTAGAGTTCAGGGATCCCATTAATTCTTACTAGCTTCATCTGTCTACAGAAAAAACCCCAAACTTTTTCTGTAACTCATTACACGTTAATTTAAAAAATGAAATCTTCTTCCTGACAAATTAATGTTTCTGATATTGCAAAGAAATTACAGCCATTTATTTTAATGCTATATGATAAAACAAGCCCAGAAACTGTAACAAAAAAGAAGAAAAAGCAATACTAGCAACTTTGAGATAGCTGTTAGTTCATTTTAATGCAGTCTGAGTCCTATGCATGATTAAATTGCTACACCATGCCAGAAGGAACACCTGAAGGGCCAATTCCAACACAGTTGAAATGAGTACTGATGAAAATTATAAAAATTTTCTTTAGAGATCCAAAGTAATAGACATACAAGTTCAATAGCTATTGAAAATTTCAGGTATTTTATCTGCAATTAACACCAGTGAAATAGTAAAAAACAGGTAATATTATCTGGACAAGTAATCTAGCTACCTAGAAGTCATAGTTGACAGAGTAACAAGGAACTACATTGATGGCATAACCTCAGTAATATCTTGCATTTAACCTCTAAAACAAGATAGTTATTACTTCTTATCAAGACAGGTACATTCAATTTGTATATTATACAAGTATATGCTTGTATGTAAGTGCTATACAATTTAACGTGTAATTTTTTCCATTACAATTAAGGGAATATTATGGTGAAAAAGAATTCTGCATGGAAAGCTCTAAATATTTGAGGAGTCAGGAAACTATTTTTTAGGGGTTTTTTTGTTTGTTTGTTTGTTTTTTTTTTGTTTGTTACTGGCAAAACTGGTAGAGGCGTAATAGGATTCTTTAGTGTTATCAGAATTTCTAGGTAGACTCTGTGTAGCTTCAGAGTAAAGGAGCTAGGAAATTATCTGCAAGTGTGAATTTTCACAATGTCACAAAACTGGAAAACCTGCTGGATAAAATTACCTTTTTAGTATTTCAGCCTTCTCTAATGTAAAAGACTTAGAGATGGAGGGGAATCCTATTGGTACATTGAAGATAGTGTATCCCCAGGGACAGATATTATATTCCACTTCCAAATGGTCATTTTCTCATCTGATATTTAAATAAATATTTAATATTTAAATAAAAATATCCCCATTACATCAATTTAACAAAATTACAGCCTGCTATGTAAAATCCATCCCCTTGTCTATCTTAGTCACACACATTATGTTAATTTTAGAAATGTGTTAAGTGTCCTTCTTGCTTTTGATTTTTTTTTTTTTTTAAATGGTTTAAAACATGTTCAGGTAAAATGAAATATGGTTTAAATATTAATTTAATACTTTTTTCCATGCCTGGAATAGTCATTTTGATCACAGAGAATTATGTTGCTTTTTTTACATTATGTATCACACTGGTTAATTTCCTATTATAATCTGTTTCTAAATTATGCATTTTTAAACTCATATATTTGATGTTTCTATTTTTAGACATTATGTAAAGCAAAACAGTTTGTCTACTAAGTAGATGACTCAGAATATGTACAGGCACCAAAAAGGCCTTGATTTATTGATGAAGATGTTTGCATGCAGACTGGAAGATTTATTGGGCATTTATTTTTGAAGTAGGTACTCATGTATATACTTTTGAGATTAAAAGAAACATTTTTTTACTAAACTTTTAACCTAGCATGTTTAGAGGCTACATTTACCAAAATCAGATGAGTAATTGCATATTAATCTCTCTATATATGCTGCTGAGCTTGCATCCTTAGTATGATTTACAACATCACTCCTTTCTGAGTTTGAAGACACGCTGAGCTTAAATGCATGCCCACCCTATACATCTGTAGGCCATGTATGCATGCATATGTGTATGATACACCTATATATGAAGTTGTAGACCATAGTTTTTTTAATATCCACATGTAGCAAATACGTATAGTATCTTTTAAGGAAAGACCCAAGTGAATCACTGTAGTACTTAATGTCCACCATTTTCTAAACTTAGAAATCCCACTAAGTAATAGCCTGAAGTTACACTGTGAAACTGCTGGGAGCATACATTGTGGGTGACACCAACTGTGCGCTGTGTGAGCCCACAGATGTTTGCCATGGGGTGGGAAAGCTGTTTTGAAAACAGTGAACTCTTCCAGTGAGGACCAGAAAATTAAAAGCTTGTTGTCATGATGTTCTTACCATCAGCTGCTCTCTGTGCTGATACCTTACGGCCTCCTAATGGGTTTTATGTCCTGTGAAGAGCCTGAGTTCACAGGGGTTTTCCCAGAAAATGTGTTTGTTCCTTGCATGAATAATTCCTGGAATTCTGATACATGGGATGAATAGAAACTATATGTAATATTTCAATAGAAAAGTATTTTCAGGTCCTACAAAATATGGATAGTTGAGTATTTTATGACTACAGTTTTGTTTTCCAGTAAAATTTTCATGTAAGTTCAAAGCCATTTTCTTTTGAAAATGCCTTCGTAAATTTGTTGTGTCTTAAACTTCACAGTGTTTATGCAGCATGATATATATTCAGCTAAAAAAATGCCAGAGATAAACCTTCAGGTGTATCTGCATTCACTGAAATTGTGTATGAATTTTATTGACAGGATAGTAATACTGGTTGTGCTGTAAAGCTACTAAGGAAGCAGAGCATTTATTGACAATTTATTCTGTGAGTTTCTGATGGAGTGTGAAGGATGGGTATTTTCTGTCTGATGACAAAACCACTATGACTGGTGCTGAAACGTAAATAGAATAAAAGAATGTAGGAGTTTTTGTTATAAATATGCATTCAGGTAGATCAAGATTTACTGTCCAAAGTGTGGGGAGGAGGTAGCCTCATCTGCTTGACAGCAACTGTGTTTATGTGATTGTTCATTTCTTCCAATGCCTCCTCATCAGTGTAATTCACACAGTGCATCTTGTGTTGCTATAACTGTACTGATATATACACAGAAATACCATCCTGTATGCTTTCATCACAGCTACAATTTCACTTATATTGAAATAACTACCTTGGCATAATTTATTGCCTTGTCTGAACCACTATACTAATACATAAAGGCTCTATTAATAGAACTACATTGTTAAATATACAAAAATAAATATAAAATTACAAAAGTTAAATGGTACAGCATTGCTATATTCAAAGACAAATGTCAGGAATTTTTCTGGGGTAGTGCCTGTTTTTGAAAGAAGGAAAGGTGGGAAGAGACAGGAAAATCTCTTGGTTCTGCACTGAAAAAAACAAAAAGAAAAAAAAGTAGGCCATGACTCTGACACTGTGGACAAGTTGTGTGGCACTCATTGTATCCATACAGCTAAACTTAGGGTTTTGCCCCAGAATGGCTTACCTTCCTCCATAATGCTTACCAGTTTAAGCTATCACCCAAACTATGCCCAGGTCTTGCCCACAAGGTTTGTGGAAGCCTGGGCAGGGCCAGGTTCAACAACAGGAGAGCATCCATATCTCTGCCACAGCCCTTCCAAGTTCATAAATATGAGTACAACACGTTGCTAGAGGGGACAATATTTACAAAAACTTACACACCAACTTGCTTTTTGTGTCATTAAAATCACTTTTAAAATCCTATAGTTTACCCAGTTGTTTTTTTTTTTTAATTGATACAACCTAAATCAAAATGATTTAAGGGAGATTCACATTGCTTCATTATAAGTACCCATTTCAGGAGCAAAATTATGTGCTTAGAATTATGCAGTGTAACTTGTTTGTAGTACCTGAGTGGGGATTGTATTGATTTAAACTAAAGTCTACTTAAAAACAAGCAGGTGCAATGATCTTGTGCATGGTCACCTTAGAATCTTCCTATATAAGGGATCAACCTATTTCTTCATTCCAAGCACACATCAGTTTCCCTGCACGTCAAAAGAAATGAGTGATTGGAATCTGACAAGTTGTTATTGCTACACATGCTTTTAGAAATGTGGCACCAGCTGCAGCTGAAGAAAATGTTCACCTGTCCTCTTCATTGTACACTTAAGAACAGATCAGATTCATCACATGCCTTCAAATTTTTATTTTAGTTTTCTTTTTAGAGTATGGTTCATCTGAAACTGTGTCTTTCGGAGTCCCTTAGGCTGCAGGTTCTTTTTCATTCTCTTAGATCTGATGTTTTAGCTCTGTGATACACCACACCCAGTTACATCGTTGCACAAACTGACCAAGGTGACCTGGCAGAATTATCAGCACAAGGACTTGTGAGCCTGGAAGTCTAAATACAAAACCAGTGCAGGCATCACTCTGATTTCCTGCAGAAATAAAAAGAAGAGATTCAAGAAGGAATGAAAGCTTCATAAACTAAAATAGATTTCTTTCTTGAATTGTTTTAATTATTTAATTTATTGCATTAACAAAAAATTCTTCTCTTAAATAGCAAGAAAACAACTTCTGTTGATTTACCAACTTAGCAGCTGTGACAATAGGTTAAACAAGCATTGATTACCTTTCCTTAATGACACATTATTGCATACATGCTAGGTCTTGTGATGCTTTTTCTCAAGTCTCATTCATTCCTAATGTTGTAAGAGTCATAACTTTTCCAAGCTTAAATGAAAATTCTCCTAAGTATAAGGAATGATTTACAGAATGACACAATGATTTATTTAAAAAACCTCCTGTCAAGTGTTTGATACACATCCCTCCACATGCAGTGATTATCTATATTTCTATAAATATTAGAAATTTTAGACAGCCATGCTGCAATTAACCTTTTCACTGAAAACGAAGTCCCAGTATGTAGTTTTTAACAACAACAACAAAAATACTGCCTCTACTCTTGATAAAAGAGCCGAGAAATTCTCCTGACTGCCTCTTGAATCCTTCTCTTCCACATACACATATAAACACTCTCATGTCTTAAGAGGAATAACAAGTTTTATGCAAAAACCAGCAGAGCTTTGAGACACATTTTTGAAAGCACTGAAGTAAATAAGGCCTAAAAACAAAGGTTCATATTCTGCAACAGTTTTAAGATGTTGCAGACCCTTCCCATCTTCCATGACTGGTTCAGGATGCAGCACAACCAATGAAGCAGCTCTGGAGCTGGGCTCTCAGGAAGTCAGGCTCAACTTTACATCCAAACCTGCTGATTTACAAGCTTTATAGCTTATAAAAAGAACATATCTAAATTTCCTTGGTTATATTTTGTCTTTGGAAAGCAGGAGGAAGAACAAAAGCTTTTGTAAAACAGCACTGTCACAGAAAAATTGTGTGTGGAGATACATTGGAGTCCTCATTTAAAAGCTGAAGTGCACATCTAACTCTTAGAGACATCTGGACAGCTAGAGGCAAAACTTCTAAAAGTGCCACTAGGTATCTGCTGACTTTTTTCAGGTATTTAAATACCTTTACAAAAATCTGTCTTGGTGTGGTAATGGAAGTAATGTACTTCAGCTCCCCACTCACTAATTTTTGAAAGTCTTGGTATATCTCTTCTCCATTTCAGACAGTTTTAGATCAGGACTGAATTTCTTGACAAAGCTTGATTTTGGTGGCTCATCTGAATTTCTGCCTTCATTTTATCAAGTCAGTCTTTGTCCCATAGGTGTCAGATATTAGACCTACTCTGTAAATGTGTCATTGTTAAAACTATAGCCTAAGTACTGAATACTCCCTAGTGTCCATATGACCTCATGTCATGTTTACAAATATGAAATTACATCTATTTCTGCAATAAATCTCTGCTTTCAAAGTGTTACTTTCAATAAGCTTGAGATAGACTGTTGCACACTAATCCCTCAAACATGGATATATTTACCGATGCATGAAATTAATAGAATACTGTTATTGGCACTGGATGTGTTAAATATAATATAGAGAGAATTTGAGGAAAACACACATCAGGTAATCTGATAGTATCTTAAGCAATTTGAAAGTTACTCAGGAAGCATGATTAGCAATGGGAAAAATTCACAAGTTCAGACAAGATTATGAATCTGTACTTGAACCTGCTGAGGTGAGTGTGGTTGTCATTCCTCCCTTGCAGGATACACTGGAGACCAATCTGAGCCTCCTACATCTACAGTGCTCATTTAAGCCATATCCTAAATATTCTGAATGCTTCTGGGAGGGCAGCTTGTCAGGAATACTTGCTCCACACGTCCTCAATACGTCCTCCATGGTCCTGCTGGCATCCACATAGTGTCCAGCTTGTCAAGACACTGCTAGACTGGTGATTCCATCAGCTGCTCTGTCATTATAATGTTCAGCCCCTAGGCCACCAATTACAGACATGCACAAAAATGTCATGTCTGTGATGAGGGCGGGCTGTCTTAATCTTCCCTGACACCTCTCTGCACCTGTGGTGCAGCCCAGTATGGGCTGTTTGATGCCAGCCCCTGGGATCAGACCAAAGCAGGCTTGATAATAGTGTTAAGAGTACCCTGTGACAGGATCCAGTGAAGTATCTGTCTTCTGATTTGCTCCTTGTGGGTAGGCATGGGTCCTGGAGCACTGGAGATCCCAGCAGCCTTCCAGAAGGCATGATGCAAACAAACCTGCTTGGGCTATGAAGGCTTCACTCAGCACTGGGCTGAGGAGAGAAGCTGCCATCATTACAGAATCACAGAATTATTTAGGCTGGAAAAGACATCTGAGATCATCAAGTCCAGCCTATGATCTACATCAGCTACAGCATAGCACTGGGTGCCACATCCAGCCTTTCCTTACACACCTCCAGGGATGGTGAATCTGCCACTTCTCTGGGCAGTCCATTCCAATGCCTGATCACCCTCTCCATGGAGAAGTGCTTTTTGATATCCGACCTACAGACATAATATAAAGCCTATCTTCTGTGGAGGA
This sequence comes from Florisuga fusca, assembly GCA_038090715.1. Classification (NCBI taxonomy): domain Eukaryota; kingdom Metazoa; phylum Chordata; class Aves; order Apodiformes; family Trochilidae; genus Florisuga; species Florisuga fusca. Next base: position 5,085,324 of record JAAWXA010000042.1, read on the forward strand.
ATATAAATCTGTGTGAAATAAACCATGCTATCAGCCAGTTGACATAAGTAACAGAACTACATGAAAAAGACATTGCACTGTAACTCAGAAAACTTACTCTGGTTCCTATGCATGGACAAGAATGTTTAATCACTAAGTCACCCACAACTGATGCCATATGAATGCCTGAAGAAGTTAAACAGTTCCTCCATTTATTTGATAACTTTGAATGACTCAGTTTCTCTGCTTAAGAAGATTAAGGACAAATTTATCAGCATATATATATATATATATATATACACACATACACACATTCTGTATTAATTACCCACTGGTACTACTTTGGAAGATATTTCTGTCCATACTGATACACTAAGAGAGTGAATTTCATATTTTGCGTTATGCATTTCTATTCTAAATTTGTCTTCATAAACTAATCTTCATAAGTTTGGGCTTCAAATCATTCCTGAATTATGAAGTTTATGAGTCTGAATCCACATGTTTGTGTACATAATAATGTCAAATATTGTGAGGATACAGATAGAGTTCTTGAAATTTTAACTTTGAGATTTTTAAAGAAAAAATTCTGTTGACTCCACTGAGCAGAGAAATTCTGACTTAGCAGAATTTGCAAAATACACCAGATTATGGGGATAAAATGATTATTTTTTAAAACAGTTATTTTTGAATCTTAGATGGTACCTTGTTGTGATGTTTGAATGAATATATTTTTCTGTAGCTTCACAGTTTGGCTTAGCATATCACCTGAAGTAGACTAATAATACATGTCTCTATATAATAGATGTACAAACTCCTTTGCATTTCTAGCTTAGAACATTCAGCCGTATGCAGATACAAAAAATTTGCATGATTGCCCCAAAAAGCTATGATGTCTTGGTTGGGAAAAATGACAGAAAAACTTTTCAGTGGCATTTTTCTATCTTTCTATATTTGTACTAAAATTGCTTGTACAAAATTGTTCTATATTTATGCTTATTCCTCTCCCATAACATTTCCAAATAAATTTCTTTGTGGTTGTGAATAGCAATGCAGTTATCATTTAAGAGCCAACAATGTAGGTTTCCACATCACAACATTCTTTCTTAATGGGTTGCAGAAGCAATACGACACAATAAATTAATTATGAGAAGTTTCTTTTGGGAGTAGAACCCAAACTTTCCTAAATAACTCCATTAGCTGGAGCCAGCAATGTGTCTTTGTAGTATTAAATCAATGCAGACTTCCTTTCATTGTGTTTCCTTCTTCCAGTCACTATAATTGGTAACCTTTATGCTGTGTACTCTGATGCACTCCTGCTTTATCTGCTGCATATTTTGCAGTGCAAAACTTGTAGTTCTTTAAAAACATGAAAGCCCTTAAAAGCAAAAAAAATAAGCAAAAGTATAGGTAGATCCACAAAAGTTTTTTTAGCATTTCAGACAGGGTGGTCTGAAAATCTTTCGTAGCTCTGGTGCTTTCTTCTCCCTTTTTGTTTTTGGAGGAAACAGTTTGCATCTTTAGGGTCTCACCTGCAGCTGCTCACCTAAGAGGGTTAGAATGCTTCACACTGTTTCTGTAGTGTTCATCTGTAGAAAGTGCTTTGCTTCACAGGGATGGATTTTTCCATGTTTCTTTTTACCTAGCAATATCTGAAGTTTAATTTGTCAATCACCAAATATTACCTTACTTGCTTATGCTTACAATTGAATAAATTTCTGCTATTTTTTTACTTCATGAAAAAGAGAATCATGCTTTTTGCTATCTAGCAATGGTGGTGTCACATTTGTGTCACATTTGTGTCACATTTGTGGAGTTTACTGTGGTTGTATATCACATCTCTACAGGCAAGAGCATTTATTGCATTAAACAAAACCAAAAACAAACCCCAAAACAATCAAAACCAAAAACCCCACAATTTAGGTAAACTATTAATAAGATTCACCAGATTCTAAGACATGTTCTTTAAAACTGTCAGTTACTAGGTGACAGTGTATTTCTGTCTCTCTTGCAACAGAAAGAAAGTAGATAGGCAGCTTGGGCTTGAAATCTAAGATGTATATGGCTGATACTACATGCAGTCCTTTTCCCCTTCTGTGCAAAGATATTAATACAAAGTCTATTGAAGCTAATGCACTTGCAGCTGTGAAAAGTACTTCTGTGACAGGGGTTTAAGAGGAAAAAAAACCTAGGCAGTCACCTCACAACGTTCAGCACAGGCTCAGGAATTCATCTAAATAGGAAGACTTGCAATGCTAGAGACTAAAATGAAATTGGATCAAGTGGTATTTTACATTTTCGGATTCAGAGGACTTTTTCATCCTAATTAATTCTATAACTCTATGACAATAGATGCAACCAAAGAACAAGAGTTTGGATGTCTGTTTCTCACAGTTTAATGCTGTTTTACTAGTACTGCATACTACACCACTCAAGTTTTGAACAGGTTTTCACTGTATGTAATGTTTTTTTGTGCTGGGTTTTTTTCAAAGATTGAGCCTTAGTAATTAACAGCATTTTTCTCCTAACTAGCACATCAGCTTCATTAGTACAGCTGGACTTAATTCAATCTCCCTATGACTTAACCAGGACCACCTTCTTCCAGCACAAGGGCAAAATGAGTTTAATTAACTGTATTTATTGTGTACCAAAAACAGAAGGCAAAGTNCTACTTTCTTTCTGTTGCAAGAGAGACAGAAATACACTGTCACCTAGTAACTGACAGTTTTAAAGAACATGTCTTAGAATCTGGTGAATCTTATTAATAGTTTACCTAAATTGTGGGGTTTTTGGTTTTGATTGTTTTGGGGTTTGTTTTTGGAGGAAACAGTTTGCATCTTTAGGGTCTCACCTGCAGCTGCTCACCTAAGAGGGTTAGAATGCTTCACACTGTTTCTGTAGTGTTCATCTGTAGAAAGTGCTTTGCTTCACAGGGATGGATTTTTCCATGTTTCTTTTTACCTAGCAATATCTGAAGTTTAATTTGTCAATCACCAAATATTACCTTACTTGCTTATGCTTACAATTGAATAAATTTCTGCTATTTTTTTACTTCATGAAAAAGAGAATCATGCTTTTTGCTATCTAGCAATGGTGGTGTCACATTTGTGTCACATTTGTGGAGTTTACTGTGGTTGTATATCACATCTCTACAGGCAAGAGCATTTATTGCATTAAACAAAACTAAATACAAACCCCAAAACAATCAAAACCAAAAACCCCACAATTTAGGTAAACTATTAATAAGATTCACCAGATTCTAAGACATGTTCTTAAAACTGTTAGTTACTAGGTGACAGTGTATTTCTGTCTCTCTTGCAACAGAAAGAAAGTAGATAGGCAGCTTGGGCTTGAAATCTAAGATGTATATGGCTGATACTACATGCAGTCCTTTTCCCCTTCTGTGCAAAGATATTAATACAAAGTCTATTGAAGCTAATGCACTTGCAGCTGTGAAAAGTACTTCTGTGACAGGGGTTTAAGAGGAAAAAAAACCTAGGCAGTCACCTCACAACGTTCAGCACAGGCTCAGGAATTCATCTAAATAGGAAGTCTTGCAATACTAGAGACTAAAATGAAATTGGATCAAGTGGTATTTTACATTTTCGGATTCAGAGGACTTTTGATCCGACCCCTGTGTTTGTCACTGCACTTAGCATACAGTGTGCTGTTTTGGGCCCCTGTACCACAAGAAGGACATTGAGGTGCTGGAGCATGTCCAGACAAGGGCAATGAAGCTGGTGAAGGGTCTGGAGAACAAAGTCCTTCGTGAAGCAGCTGAGGGAACTGGGGTTGTTTAACCTGGAGAAAAGGAGGTTGAGAGAAGATCTTATAGCTCTCTACAACTACCTGAAAAGAGGTGGTAGCAAGGTGGGAGTTGGTCTCTTCTCCCATGCAGGAAATGTTAGGATAAGAGAAATGGCCTCAAGTTGAACCAGGGGAGGTTTAGATTGGATATACAGAAAAATTTCTTCACTGAAAGGGTTACCAGGCACTGGAACAAGCTGCACAAGGAAGTGGTGGAGTCACCATCCCTGGGTGTATTTATAAGACAGGGACATGGTTTAGTGATGGACTTGGCAGTGCTGGGTTAACGGTTGGACCTGATGATCTTGGAGGACTTTTTCATCCTAATTAATTCTATAACTCTATGACAATAGATGCAACCAAAGAACAAGAGTTTGGATGTCTGTTTCTCACAGTTTAATGCTGTTTTACTAGTACTGCATACTACACCACTCAAGTTTTGAACAGGTTTTCACTGTATGTAATGTTTTTTTGTGCTGGGTTTTTTTCAAAGATTGAGCCTTAGTAATTAACAGCATTTTTCTCCTAACTAGCACATCAGCTTCATTAGTACAGCTGGACTTAATTCAATCTCCCTATGACTTAACCAGGACCACCTTCTTCCAGCACAAGGGCAAAATGAGTTTAATTAACTGTATTTATTGTGTACCAAAAACAGAAGGCAAAGTTGCCTCTATTTTACAATTATACATGCATAACAGAAGGTATTTTAAAGATATTAATACTGAATATCTATCCCACAATAGTGTAGTTTCATAGGTAAAGCAAAACAATGGGGGGAAAAAAGTGTTAGTTTTCAGGTTCCAGCAAAGCCTGCAAGGGAAAATGCATAAGGACTGAGTAAGACAAAAATACCCACTGCAAGTAATGTATAGATTACATTTAGAAAATAGAATTAGAAATTAGAAGTGTTTCAAGTGAGAACTGCCAGTTTAGTTTTCTTGGAAACCAGTACCTAAGTAGCAATAGTGCATATGGTCACCACAATTATCAGAGCACATTATGTGCTGACTAAGCAAAAAAAAAGAAACACCCCAGTCTTAGCCATCATGGTAAGTGTTGGAGCTTTTGTAGTTCAGACCTATTTGCTGCTTGTCACACTCACTGTTTGGAAGCTACTACATTAACTCAAAATTTACATTAATATTCTATTCAGGTTCAACTACTGTATTTCTCGATGTCTTTCTTGATATTTTAACAAAGTATTCTAATTATATCCACACATCTCTAAGTATTTTTTTCTGAAGTTGTTTCATCTCATGCAAAAGCACTGTTTACATCATAATCTATTTTGGTAGCTATTTCATGCAGGCAGTTCCGATTCTTTCAAATGTTTCTGACGCAGAATCTTCTGATCCTGCTGTCAGCTGGTGTATACAACCATTTTTCCACTGACTTTGATGGGTTATAGCAATTTTTGGTAGCTGATAGCAGCAGCTTTTCTATACTGAAAAATACTGTTGATTTATAGGACAATCACAAATCCCCCAGTGCTTGAAAAAATGAGTTATCCTCTGAAACTAATACACTACCCACTAAAATAGTGTTATCATTGCAAATATTTTTATCTATTAATGAACAAGTAAGGACAAATATATAATGGCTATATATAATATGCATATATATATAGCCATATATATAATGGCCATATAGCTATATAATGGCTATATAAATATATAAGGACAAAATATAATGGCTAACTATAATGTGTAGTTTTCATCTGGTTTTAATAGTACAAAGAATAAATAACATAAATAACTTTTTTAAAAATAAATTGTTGTTTCACTTTTAAAAATAGGAAGTGATTAGAATTACTGTGTAGCATACTTAATATTCTGACTTTTGCCTAATGTGCTAAAATGTATAATGATCAGCTGCACTGATAAAAGCAGCTTTGTGTATGTAAGATGAGAATCAGGCCTGAAAACATCAGTCTGTGAATTCCCTGTTATGACATCTTCTGTAACCCAGCATATTAAACATTGCAAGTCAATTTGTGCATCAAACTGGATTGGTTTACTTAACTGCATCTGAGTCCTTCCGTTTTTTTAAACAAAATTTTTGTAGCCATGTTATTTATATTTTTAAAAAATTGCAAAAACATGACTGGAAAATAGAATCTAGTTTAAAAATAAAATGCAGAATTTCAGTAATATGCCACATCACATTTTTGAGCATGTATTGGGGGTGTGTGGCAAGGTTTTAGTAGCAGTGGGGCTACAGGGGTGGCTTCTGTAAGAAGGTGCCAGAAGCTTCCCCAGTGTCCAACACAGCCAGTGCCAGCTGGCTACCGAGATGGACCTGTGACAGGCCAAGGCTGAGCCCACCAGTGATAGTGGTAGCTCCTCTGTGACAACATATTTAAGAAGGGAAAAGTCTGCTGCACAACAGCAGCCAGAAGAGAGGAGTGAGAAAATGTGAGAGAAGCAGGTCTGCAGAAACCAAGGTCAGTGAAGGACAGACAAGGGGGAGGAGATGCTGCAGGCACTGGAGCAGAGATTTCCCTGCAGGGAGGCAGGCTGTCCACCTGCAGCCCATGGAGGTCCATGGTGGAGTGGGTTTGCTGGCAGGACTTGTGACCCCGTGGTGGACCCACATTGGAAGAGTTCATGAAGAACTGCCACCACAGGGAGGACTCACATTTGGGGTTCATGGAGGACTGTCTCCTCCACACTGGAGCAGGGGAGGAGTGTGAGGAGTCCTCTCCCTGGGGAGGAAGGAGTGGCAGAGACAATGTGAGGTGATCTGACTGGACCTCTATTCCCCACCCCCATGTGAAAGAGGGAAAGAGGTTGAGAAATCAGGTTAGAACTTAAGCCCAAGAAGGGAGGGGTGGGGGGAAGGTGTTTTAAGGTTTGTTTTAATTTCTCGTTATGCTACTCTGATTTGTTTGGTAATAAATAAAGATGGTTCCCCTACGTCCAATCTGTTTTGCCCATGATGGCAGTGAGTGATCTCTTGCTGTCCTAATCTTGACCCAGGAGCCTTTCATCATATTTTTCTTCTGCTGTCCAGATGAGGATGGGAGTGACATGGTGGCTTAGTGGGCACCTGGCATCCAGCCAAGGTCAAGCCACCACAGATAGTTTCTGTGTTGAAAGTTTTATTTACAAATGATTTTTTAAAATGACAATAACTTTCATAGAAAATTCTTAGATCTCAAAATCACAAGTAAAAGTTTATGTATGATTTTATTGTTGTTTAAAGCAATTGTTTGTTGTTTTAAAATCCCATAATATGCTTTTTTTTTTTTTTTTTTTTTTTTTACAGCTGGACATCCTCATTCCTACTGCTCTCTATATTCAAATACAGTTTATCTATCTGAACAGTTATTTATATAAATCACGCTGTGTATCTGCAAATATCTGAAAGATCTGCTCCCCGGGCTGCTGCCAGTGAAATAACCTTTCATGAGCAACAAAGCTCAGTAATTCTGGCAAAAGTATCTTGACAATAGCTGTTGTAATTTCTTCAGGAGACTGGATCTTAGTTCTTTTCATGCTATATTACTGTTTTGCTCTTTCAGGTCTATGAGCCATCCAACAGAAAGTATCCATTCCCTCCAATAGTACCAGTGATTTTCCCTTAGGTCCTAGAGGTCCATCCTCTGTAAAAGTTCATTAAATACTCTGAGCTGAAGCACTTGGTAGGAAACAAACCAAGTTAAAATACTGCAGGCAGAGAAATGTTCAAGGAAACCACAGGTGTCTGCTTAGTATTTTCCTAAGTATCCTCTGCTTCCACCTTACCCAGACACATTTCTGCTCACATGCAACTTGAGAGAACTAGAAAACTCCATGGTGGAATGGAGCCCACAGTGTTTTATGAAAAGTAAATATGATCTATATTTAGGCTTTCACATAATGGTCAACAGCATAAAGTAGTACAAGCATGCGTGTAAAGCAGCAGTGAACCATAAAGCCTTAACCATAGTTTGCAGGCAGAGCTTCAGGGTGAACACTTTAAAAATCACAGTGAAACCCTATTTTTAAAAAATTGCTATTTATTGTGACTGCTTACCACCCATAAAGATCTTTCCTATGTTGAATAACAGATGTTCATCTGTTTATTGAAGGGAGAACACTTAACAAGGCAGATAAGCAGGGTTATAATTCCTGAAAGGTAGTTATAACAATTTATGCTCCTCTTCTTCCAGGAAAGCAACTACCAGAGCAGTTGGTTTTTGTAGTTATTATTGTTAAATACATCAGGGAAGTAAGGCCTGGTAGCAACTGAAGGAATAAGGTGAGGAGAACAGTTCTATATGGCTCCTTTTTTGGCTGGCTGCCCCTCTCACAGCTGTCTCTTCCAGCACTGAGCTTCACTCTGCCTTATGCTCTGTCAGCCAGCCAGCAGTGGTGCCTTACCCCCTTCCTGCCTTTCTTGGCCACATATTGCCTCTCTCCTCTCACTTGCTTTTTTAGCCACTGCTAGGGATGGACTCCCAGGCCACTCTGTACTCCTTGAGTTGTTCCAGAGATAGGGTCGATGCTCCACTGTCTGCTGTAACCACACTTATGTGTGTTGAGTGATCCTGCCTGCTGGATATTCCAGGGCAATCAGTCTGCTTGTGCTCTGCTAGCTATGCATATATCCTCCCTTGTCCTGCCAGCTGTTTATCCCTCCCTGCTCCACTGTTTGCTGAAACAGAAATTTTCCTGTTTCAAAGGGTATGCAAACACTAGTTTTAACAATTGAGAAAAATTCTGGTTTGAAAAGCATCCTTAATAGGTGCAGCTTTTCCCAGTAAGAAGGGTCAAATGGTTTTGTGTGCCATTTTGTTTACTGATATTTTTTTTCTGTGCATGTTCATACTCACTGAATGCAACCCAGACAAAGCAAGAACTTTTAGTTGATTTTCATTAGTTTTCTGTTGGTTAAGCAGTTAATTTGATGAGCAGTAAGCAATACAACCACACTAGGGCATTCAGGCTGAGAACACTCTCTTTGCTAATCTTCCATCTCCAATATGTGATGCCTTGCCTTGGTGTTTTCTCTGAAAATTGAAGATTTTCAGAGAATCAAACTCTTACCAAGCATGATCTAATTGTGCCCAGTTCTTGGGGGTAGCACATGTTGAGTGATAACTCCACAGTGTACAAGAGCTAAGTTCACTCTCCAAACATACAATTCTATTCACGAGACATGGTTTTGTGCCATGCCTTCTCAAATGGCCAACTTGAGTCTCAATCATCAGTAACCTCACAGTGCCTCATAGGCAAACAGCAACCAGTTTACTCATAATTCCACTTGCTGTGTTCAGATACAGGCAGATAAGTGTTTAGGGCTGTATGTGTCCCAGATCACCTTTCAATCCTCTTCTTCCCCAGAGTATGTCCCACACTTAGGCAGTGGAACGCAAGCCAAATTTTGCACAAATGTACACTGAAAAAAAAAAAAAAGTTAGTTGGGATACTGTTTGTGTTTCTAGCAATTTTTGAAATAAGAGCTGTAATGTATATAGCTCACAACCCATCCAGAATAAAGAGTTATTTTAAGCAAAATCCATAGTTAAACTGGTACTGAGTTTTGCTATAATGGGTAGTTGAATTATGGAACTTAGCAAACATGATGCAAGTCCATAGTTAAAGCCTGGGTAACTGGGGTTTAATAATGAGATAAATAGACTATATGCTGTCCTGCTATAAGAGATGTGCAAAAGAGGAGAATAATCTAGCTGGTCCTCCTTGTATTCTAATGAAAGCATCATAAAGCAAACTACTTAAGAATAATTGATCTTGTTGCATATTAAGAGAAAAATCTTTGTGGCTAGTGAACTAAAGCACAATAAATTAAAGTATTTCATTGCATGTTTAGTATATATATTCACTCTACATGCATTTGGTCTTGACAGCCTCTTTCAACTCTGTAATGTGGTATTGTTAAGAAAGAAAGAAAGGCTTCATATGGCCAACAGACAAATCTTTCAGCTGTTAAATAAATAGATCCATATTTCTTATATGTCTCTTTAAAGATAATTAAAATTATAGGAGACATTTATCAGGATCTAATATTCATAGTTACATGCATTATTGCTAATTAATAGCATGATGTGTCTGAACAGCAGAATAGCTCCTCCGGTGCAAAATAAATAGAACTCTAAAATCACTGTATTGATTTGAAGGGAATTGAACACATCCAAGTGGAGTGAAAACAACAAGTAGAAGCTGTTGTACTTCTGTTGTGAAGACTTTTTTTCTGTAAAACAGATTTTTCAGTACTGGGGATATAAATCTGTAGGACTAAATTCCAATGTATAGTCTCAATGGTTTACTTCTCAGGCCACATTAATAGGAAGAAAGCAGTGTGAGCTGTCTTCAGAGAGGTGGAACTGGTTATAATGATTGCAGGTGGATTAGAGATAAGGAGCTACCACCATCACATTCCTAGGGCTAAGTCACATGTCCAAATGTAAGGCATCAAGTAAGACCTGTGCTCACCAGTCAAAGCCAGAGGGAACCACACCTATTAGCTGCAGGTAACAATCAGAGCAATAGACATTTTATAGCAATAATAAAGGGGGAAAATTGAAAAGAGCATTAAGTGCTGTAGAAAACTAATCCATTAAACGGAACATAATTCATGACTTAAGAGGTAAATTTTATTGCTTTCAGTCTAAAGAATTGTAACAAAACATGCCTCTTCAACCTCAAATTTACCATTTTAAATATTTAGGTTTGTACAGATGTATCTTTGCAACATTTTCAGCTTATAGATCCATAAGTGTACAGTTAATTTTGTGTCTTCTGAGTACAGTAAGATAAAAAATAGGGCTCTTGAAACAACGAAGTCTCTCTTTCCTTCGGGCTGTTTCCAAGTTCTCTGTTAAATGTAAGTATTGTCTACAAAAGAGTACTCAGCAAAAGGGTATGGGAATTCCTGGTACTTTTGCTATTAAATTTCAGGACTATTATCTCCAAGAAATTGATTGTAGCTGCTGTGGCAGATTATAGATCTCAAACAAGTAGTGTTACAAAATAGCGGTGCAACAAATATTAGAACAATTTTAATGTGCTTGCTACGTGTTACTATGTGGAAAGCATTGTTCTCAAAATTAATTGGGAGTTCTGAGATTTGTTGCAGCTCTGATGTGCAGACAAAAATTGTCTATTTTTGTCTACCAAAATTCTCTCAATACGTCTTAAACACTTTAACATTTTATTATCTCTTCCTCAATATCCCAGTTAGGATACTTTACCAAATATTATCGGAGCTGAGTACTTCAAGTGGCTCATCAGCTTCTCTCAATGTCATCAGTATAACTTTTAAGAGCCAGTCTGTGTATTTTAAGAGCCAGCCAATTCAAAAAGTATAAAAGGCTTTAAACCAGATGCCAGATGTAATCATTAGAACAGTGAGCTTTTTCCAGCAAATGTATGCTTAGCAGCTATGTAACCAAGGTTTTGCCTCTTAACATGTTGATTTATGATTTCTGGAACAATATATTCTCAAGTTACGGCATCAGCACCACCTTTTATCTCTTCTTAATTACATATTTATCTGTGAGAACCAGTTGCCCACAAAGACTATACAGTTTGGATTGTAACTATTGCTCAGCAGGAGCATTTCTTGTCTCTCCTAAAGCACTATTTAAATGCACAGACAAATTTCCGTGGCTTTCCCTGTGGACCAATGTCTATCACACAACAACTGCTAAGAAATATGCTGAAAAGCTATCTTCATATTTTTCCTCTCTTCTTGGAGAAAAATTTTTCTCTTCTGGGAAATGCATCCAACACCTTCACAATCACTGCAACACTCAAAATATATTTAGAAAATGTCATGTTAAAATAGGCAACTGGCAGATATTTTGTACAACACCCTGACTTATATAACAGAGAGACAGTACTGAATATAAATTCTCCATTATTTGACACTACAGAATTTAGAGGAACAGCCTTAGAACAAACTTCTTAAATGTCCCCTGCTAAATACAAAATTAGAAGCTCAAGCTTTGAAGAAGTCTTTATTGCCTAAAAAAATGTCATTGCCTTGTAAAATGTGGCAAACCAGATTTAACGAAACAGAACATATACAAACCTAAAAAAAACCAAAGAAGCCAACAACAACAGCAACAACCGAAAAAAAAAAACCCACAAAAAACCACTTCAACAGCAAAATAAAACCAATCTGGCTCCTTGTCGTGGGGTTTGGGTTTTTTTGTTTTATTGGTATTGGTTTTTTGGGTTTGGGGTTTTTTTTTTTTTGCATATACAGCAGCTCTCAACACAGTTACAATGTTGAAAACCTTTCTTTCATGTCCTTAAAGGTAGCTGGTATTGCATTCCTTGAATGTTCAGTATAGAACTTCTGTTCAGAACTCTTATCTCTTTTTCCTGTGCACTGGAGTTGTAACCAGTGTCCTCAATGGAGTTTTTTGTGGTATACATATATTTATGGGAACAAAGAAAACACTTCTTTCCACATACTGAGAAATGATTGTCAATAGGAATGTAGTCATTAGGTCGGGTTTGGCATTTATAATAAGCATTTCATAATTCTGAAACTTTCAGTCATCTACAGAATTACTGAAGTGGTTAAATACAGTGGCTAATGAGCTCACATGGCACATAGAACTATTTTTTTTTCCTGCAGGTCTACTTGAATTAATACACTAATGAATGTATATACATATTCTTTTTCATCATATCAACTTTGTGGGCATTTTTTAAGTCAAGCCATGAGCTACAATGTACCCATTTAAAATCATATTTTATATTGTTATTTCACACCTTAACACTTCATAAAATGTTGAGTAATGAAAAATAACTGCTAACACTGAAAGCACTGTAACCAAAAATGGTCACTGGTTTCCTAAATACATAGTTGAACTCATATATTTAAGACAAGATCAAGTTTAGTCTTATTTGACCATAGCTTAATCACATCTCAATGGATGTTTAAGGATCAGTTAATAGCTGATCAGTTAATAAAGTTAATAAAAGCTATCAAAAGACCAAAGTTCAGCCTGCAAATCAGGGAGCCAGTTCTGCTCTCCTGTCATACTTCCAAACTCAAAGTCCACCTGATGACTGCTAATAAATGATCTTGACTGAGAGGACTGATCCAGCTAAAGCAGATCATAAGTGAAAAAATTTAGTGACTACTTACATCACTGAAAAATCATGGTCTGCGAGGTCTATTGTGTTTAGAGTTTAAATGGAAAGCACAAAATGAGGAAAAAATAATGAGAGGAAAGTAAAATGATGTGGTAGTCAGTGACTGAATACTCTGTCGTCTGACTTCAATTTTATGGAAGATAGTAGAAAAAAAATATGAAAGAAACTAAAAATAATACCTGGAGAAAAATAAAGTAACATGCAGCAGAGGATATTCAGAATTAAATCACACCAAGTTAGTCTGAGAGGTAACCACTATTTGAAAAACAAGAGAAGTGCAGTGAGTCCCTTCTGTCTAAAGAAAATAATGGAAAGGATTTCACATTACTTTTTAGATTAGGAATGTCCATAGTATTATAAAAGTCATGCTCTAGTTAAGGAGCTACCTTAAGAGGTGACTACAAGGAGTGCTGAAAGGAGAATTTTCCCGGCAGACAATGTTAGAGAGTGCAACACCTTAAATTTACTAGTCCTGTTGAGTATCATGTCCTGAGTTTCTAAGATTTAGGTAAAGGGAGAAACTTTTAAATGAATGAAGTTTAATCTAAACCACTGTGCTTTGCAGAAAAAAAGCTGCAAATTCTTATTGAGAAACTTGAACTGTAGCAAGACGTAGTCTTTTCAACAACATCCTGCATATGCTTCCCATCAAATATGAAAAACTAGCAATAGAAAGACAGCATACCAGTCAAACTAAACATGTAGTATTTAAATAACAAGGGTATACCTTGAAAAAAAGACATGTTCAAATATTAATATAGAAGAAATTTTGACAGAGATGTAGCAAAAGAATTTGCAATGAGAGAGACACAAAATCTTGACACATATAAAAGTAAAAATCAATTATAAAAAATCCATTAATGTTTATTATTATCATTTTTAAGCAAGGAGTATAAACATGCCTTTATGTTAATTTCTGAAGGAACAGAACACTACATTTCCTCTCCAGAATAACTGAAATAAGTAATGGAACTTTTTCTACACTATACAGCATGGTTATAGTCAAACTAAAATGTAATGACTGCAAGTTAATAATAAAAAAAAGAGTCTAAAACCTTGTCATTTTACCTTTTTCAATAGCAATACCCCATTTCAGGGCTTGTGAAACTTAAAAATTTAGGACAATCTACAGCATAGAAACATTCTGCTCATGTGCATCTTTACTCCCTTCCTTTTCCCATGCTGTGACAGACAATGTAGATTTTTGTGTTTCAATATTGGCTTTGAACTATCAAAACAGAAGTGATTTGAATGTGAGGGGTTTCTGTCAATGACTCAGTTTTGTCTCTGACCAGATTTAAGAGGCAACATAGTGCACAAGAATAGAATCTTGTCTTAGTTTACTCAAAAACACTTACAGAGCTACATCAACTCCTGGAAGCCCCTGGAAGGAATTTTGCCTCCAGCAGTTATTTCTTCAAGAATTACTATGCCCTTGCCTGTGTGGCATGTGACTCTCAGTGACAGCATGTCTCACTGTCCTACCTGTTTGAGGAAGTTATTCTGCTAACGTTTATATGTGTGACAAAATGTGTAGTAAAAGTGTACAGAGTTTTGCTGAAAAATTTTAAGGAAGGACAATAGAAAAAATGAAACATATAAGTGGTTCTATGTTAGCAGTAATTTCTTCAGTATTTTATGGGAGTTTAATAATTTTTAACGTGTTTGTATTAAAACTGTATCAATCAAAAATTTGTCACTGACGTTCTAAACCCTCATCACGGGTGAATGTTAAGTACTTAAAATACTTTAGTACACTGTAAATTTGTAATTGTGAAGAACTAAGATTTTTCAAAAATAGGTCCTAATAACTATAAAAAAAACACCAGTAGCAACAGCCAACAATGAAAAATCAAAGCAAAAGTATCTTTTTGAAAGCTAACTATTTCCAAGGAATCACTCAAAACACAAATGAGAAGAAATGCTGTCAGTATGCAACGCCTGTTTACAGCCAATGCAAATAGAATAAAAATCACCTTAGCTGATCACCCTGTGATGTGACAGGGCTCCTCTCAATGAGAAGACCACAATGTGATCCTTCAGCTGATTAAGGACTGCTTTGCATTCAATTTTGTGTAGAAGCTATTACATTTCATTGCACCATATGGCAGTAATACAGAGCACAACATATGGAAAACCAGTCAGGCAAAGAGAAACATTAAAGAAAGAATAGTAAGTGTATGATGGCATTGTGTAAACCTGCTTGTAAGGAATCACTTTGAGTTGCTGTCTGTGCCAACCAGTAGACAGGCAGGTTAGCAATGCTACTACATTTGATGGATTTATTTTATTTTTTTTTTTAACATCTGTCAAGTCCCATTTTCTTGTGGTACTCTGCTCAGGATGTTTATTATCACTGTTCTGAAAATGCTGATTGAAAGTTGTTTGATTGGGATGTTCCATCTTCCTTTTCTCCTCTCACATCATTTCTCTCTGCTCTCTCCTTCTTCACCTCCAATGATAGCAGCTGCCTTTCTTTCACTAGTCTTTTACCCCATCCCTACCCTCCCACTCACAAGCACACTAAAGATTTGAGATATTTCAAGCAGGCATGTTTTAATCAATGTCTTATACATATGATAATGCCATGTTATACTTCAAAGAATTTCAGCTTTCAAAGTGAACTGGTTAGACATGTTACTGAAGGTCTTCCTTGACCAGTCTTTGTCCAAATAAAATTGAGTTTTATTTTTAAATTAAACTTGCAAATATTGAAGTCTACACAACCAAAAACTGTGAATATGAATTTTGGTAATGAAAATGGATGCATTTTAAATGGTATTATTAAAAATGTTTACTAAGATATTGAATATAAAATGTATTGGTGTTCTGTTCTTGCAGCTATACTTATTGAAATGGAACATTATACAGCTGCAAAAACCCGGTTAGCAGACCCCTGTATAAGGTAAAATTCTTTTTATGTGCAGCAGCAATCTTTGTTGAGGGCAGTGTACTGAATAAATTTACTTTTCATATTACAATAGTGTTGAAAAGCCAAAATTCCATCCAAAGACAGCCAACAAAGCTTTAGTTCATGTTGAAGGATTTAATCATGATCACTCACTTGAAGGCTGAAATATGGGAAAACGATATAACATATAAGCACAGTGTCAAAGGTAGTGTCAAATGGGGTGTATTTTCTCAAATCTCGTACTTCTCCAATTCCTTTAAATACAGTTTTTACAAGAAAACAGAAAGATAAGTATAATCAGGAAGTAAGTAAAAATTATGTTGGAAAAAAGTAAATTTGACAAATTGAACATAGAAAACGTTAGCATGATGTAATCAGATTATATATTTCCTAATAAAACAAGAAAATTTAACCCTGGACATATTTTGGCAATGAAAATTATGCCCTTGATTCATTCAAGCATGTAAACATTTGAGCAGCAGAAAACATTCCATGATGTGTGATAAAATAGAGACAGCTAGGTAATGGGAAAAGAATGAGGAAAGGAGGGAGGGAG
>JAAWXA010000042.1:5101710-5115209 GCA_038090715.1 Florisuga fusca
AAGGGAGGAAGGAAGGAAGGAAGGAAGGAAGGAAGGAAGGAAGGAAGGAAGGAAGGAAGGAAGGAAGGAAGGAACTGGTGACAGGAGGGAGGAAAATGGATAGCCAAATATGGATTATTGGTCCTTATAAATACTCCTTTTAGATGACTTCTTTAAAAGCAGAACATGTACATGGGTTAATTTGGACCAGATTCTTCAATTCATAGGTGGCAGAATCCATCTTCTTCCCATGTAAGATTTACAGGAGCAGGATTTCAAAGTCTATTTCAACAGCCCATCCTATTCATTTTTAGTCTGGAGTTTAGCCAGTTCCTAAAATTGAACACTATATGTAGGGATTACTTCAACCGTGTTGACAAGCAGCCAGTACTGTTGGTAAGAAGCCACTTCCTTACTGCAAAATATTTTTAAAATGGGGAATGAGAGTAACTTTAAATATGAAACAAGCAGCACATTAGTACTTTAATCTGAATATTGGGCATGGCTTTTGTGGCTCAAAAGGAGAAAATAATTTTTGTTGATAGGTCCATATTAAAGAAAGCAGTGGGGAAAATAGCCAGAATTCACCAATGATTTATGTACACTTCTGGTTTTCCACAAGGATTGAAAGAGCTCTTTTTCAGGATCAGGGGAAAATATGTACTCTCATCAGCCACCAGTATTACCGCCACACACATATGTGTAGGAAAGCTCATTTTGAATTGAGGGAGCAATAACACTGATAGCAAGGCCTTTACCATATCTTAAATAAGAACTCAGAATCCACTATGGCTTTTTACTGCCAGGTCTTCAGAGTCTTCGTCTTTCATTTATTTTGGTGTACAAATCAGTTAGATCAAAAGTAGTCCAGTTATGTCAAGTCAGGCTACAACTACACTTCTCATGTCTATAAAGGGGTTATAGTTTCTGATAATTATTAAAAAAAACCCAACAAACAAACAAATTAGTTCGTTGAATAGTGGTAATTGGAGAATGGAAAGAAGAGAGAATGTTTATTTGTTTGCAAATCTCTGATGGGTTACATTAGAGTCTGGAGGTAGCCCCCACAGTGTGATTGCTCCTGGCTGTCTGAAGCTGGTGTGTCAGCTTCGCCTGGCTGGGTTCTGGCCAACCATCTGTCAACAGAGCTTGCCTTGTTTAGCCTAGCAGAACAAAAGCTGAGGGGGAATACAGTCACTCTCTATAAACACTTTCGGGATAAGCAAGGGAGAAGAATAACTATTTAATCTAAGGGACAACATTGCCATGAAAACAAATAGAAACAAAATGATCACGAATAAATTTTCCTTAGAATGAAAAGGCCTCCCTCAGAAGTACAGTTTGAGGATAGCCTTGAGAATAGGATGTAATGGAAGCTAAACTACTTCGGGAATTTCAAAGTGGGACCTTAGTCCTTTTATGAAGAGAATTTTATGATATTGTCTACAAAACCAAAGCAAAATGCAGGGGCTTTCTTCTAGTCTGTTCCTTCAATAGTATTGGCTTCAAATGCAAGCTTATAAAAAAAGTCTAAGTCTTAAAATAATGCTACCTACTCTATCAAAATATTCGCCACTGATCATTGCTTCCATTCATACTGCCACAAACCACTTGGCTTGGCAAAGCCATGTGAGTATTATTTTCATAGGCCATTAGCTGGATGCACTTCTGAACATGCAGCTTTGAACTTTGCATAATCTATTTGTTTTAGCACAAATCCTGGGAAGCAGCAGAAGCAAATTAAAATTACTTTGGCTGCAAGAATGAATACTGTCAGGTGAGAGGCATTCCAGTTCTCCTTGCACAACTGGTGATGCTGTCACAAGTTACTAAATACCACCATTAATGCAGATCTTGTGGGGCTCTAGAAGAGCTTCTGTCATAGAACCAAGGAATATTTATTCCATGATCCAAAGTAATGACTATGAGGGAGTGGAGGGAAGATGTACGTTCCACTAACTTTCTAGGTAAAGGCTGCTGCTGTGTCTAGGCTTTAACAAGGATTTGAGATTAGTTCAGCTAAGAATTCAGTGTCATTATTATTATTCATATGGATTATAGTATTTTTATTATTTGGATGATATCTGTATCAATGCTACTTTCCATACCCTTCTCTTGCTGTTTATTAGTGTTGCAGAAAGGAACTCAGGACGCTGGAACCAAACAAAAAGTCACAATGAAAAAATCAGAGGGTAATAAGCTTAAGAAATAATGTTATTAACTCATCAGCCATACCTTTTTCTTCAGAATTTTTTTCTTGTAATCTTAATTTGAATTATCTAGGACCAGCCTCATGTCCATATCTTACTTCTACTATGCATGATTTGTTGTATTTCTCTAACAGAAATGTAAAAGTACCAGTTGGTTTATTGTTACTGCAGGTTTCAACCTATCAAGCCCAAGGCTTAATTTAGTCATGTGTTTCATCCTGTTCTGATTTCCTGAATTTACTACAGAGTAGAATCACTGCTGTTGAATCATATATATTAAACATTTATATTAACAAAGCATGACTGTAGTAGATTAGCTATGGTGACACTACATTAATTTAAAGTTTGTCATGAAACCTCACTATGAAGCCAGTTATTTCCAGACCATGACTGGAATCGTCATATCTATCATATACATACATATATATCCAAATCCAAATATATATGCAGACTATATTTGTGTATAAGTATAGCTAATAACATAACAGCCTTGGCTCTAAGAAGTGCAATCAAAAGCCAAAATAGCCAGGGAATAAAGTGTTTCATGAAGTTCTTCCACTTGATAAGTTGTGTTATTTACTCCAACACATCTCACTCACCTCCCTTCTGGAAGACCCTGAATTCAGGGTGAATTTAGGGTGCTATGATATGTTTACACAAGGTATTTGTGTCCAGAGAGGAGCTGAGGAAGTCAGATGTACATAATTAACTTACTTGTGCTAAGTTTCCATGATCTTTCAGATAGAAATCATCTTCATGCATGAGTTGCATATGAGAAATTCTTTCATATCTTTTTTATTTCCTCAGTATGGAGGTAAGGAAGAACAGAACACTTGCAACTTTCATTAAATTAAAAAATAAAATGTTTTTCATTTGTTTAAACACCTTTTATGCCTATCCTTTTACCTGGCTACTTTTTCTCCTCCTGAAAAGTAATTTTCATAGAAAAACTTTGCTGCTGACTCTCTTACTTGACTTACTGAGACAATTGTCACGTAAAGTTATATTTCATGTGCACTTAACACTATCCCAAAAGGAAATAGTGGCCACCTGCTAGATACTGATGCAGATAGCACAGAAGAAAGAAAGAGAGAAATGATGGCCAGCATTTCCTGGGCCAACCTTGCCTCTTAATGGAAATCTGTAATAACTCTTCAGAATTCAAGTTCAAGCCAATGTTGCTCATCAAATCAGAAAAACTCTAGAAAAGTCTTCATCTCTCTATACTACTACTAATTATCTTTTCTGCTGGCAGGCAAAACTCACATTGCAGACACCAGTAAGACTACAATTAGAACTGCCAGAGCAAAAGAGATTAATTATTTGACCAAAACACTTTCAGATACAAGTAACTCAATCCAGCATTGGATTGAGACTGTTCCTCATCACACTTAAGGTGCTTCCTGTGACCTTCATCAATGAGTTATGAAAATTCTATAATTTGTGGACCTCATTTGAGCGAAAAGAGTTGAAAGCTAGGTTCAGAGGTGACTTCACTCTTTAAGACAAGTGAGTGTGACTTTACCTATAGGTTTCCCATATGAAAATACAAGGGAAATCACTTTCTCTTGCGTTAATTGGCATGCAGCTATTTGAACTCATTATTACAGTTTAAAATATCAGGTAGAAAACAGGTGCTTAATGGAGCTGAAGGTGCTGTGTAGAATCTGTTGAAAACATTTGGCATTTCAAAGTGACTGATGAAAAGGTCAAAATAATCTTTAGCGCTGTCACGTGAATCCCACTTTTACCTAGCTGTAGATCTCACAAAAATACTCTCATTTTTCCGTGATAGTGAGATGCTGCTGATAGTCCAAGCTTTGGAGAACATGCTCATTGTTAATGAATACTAATGCTTGTATAATCACTATGGAGAAAAAAAACCAAACCACCAACAACAAAAGACACTGCATAAAGTACAGAAATTCAATATTATAAAATAGCCCAGACTCAGCAGTAAGATGTGAGTCTCACAAGAAATGTTTACCAACAGTACTGTCAGGGACTAGGGTGGATCAGGGATTCCTAACCCTGCCCATGGCCCGGGACCACATGTAAAGGCCCTGGGGCTTCTCCCCACCCTGCCCAGGGCCCAGGACACCATGTCAGCCCCCCAGGGTCACCAGCCCCTGCCCCAGTGATGCTGCAGAAGAGTGGTCTTCAGGTTCCCACAGCCCTGTCCTGCCTGACCACAGGCCCTGCTGTGATGGGCTAGCCCAAGAGCCCTTGTTGCACCCATCCCAGGGCTGTATCTGCCCCTGGCCTGATGTCGTGGATGGACCTTGGACCCACCCCATCACCATGACACTGTCTTATGATCTGGGATCTTGGTTGGGCCTGGCCACAGCCTCTGGGTCTGCCCCACTCCTTTGCTCAGCTCAGGGCTGAGCTCTGGCTTTGAGCCCCTGCCCCATTGTCACAGAGCCTCCTGGTCACCCTGCTCCCCATCATTACTCAGGGTGGTTCCTGACAGCCCTGTCCTCTCCCTAGCCCAAGATGCATAGGAAAATTTCAATAATTTACTGCTTGGCAGCTTTTAGTTTTTAAGCAGAGGATATATTTTATATTGTCATTAAACAGTTTAGATAGTTTTGGTTCTACATTTGGTTTAATCCGTAGGTACAAGCTACATACACACAAGAAACTGGAAGGGACGAATGCTGTTGCTCAGCAACAAGAAACTGGCAAAAGCTCAAATACTCCACATTTTCAGCAGACAATGGCTCTCTGAGCTCAACAATCAATAGCATTTGATGCAAAGGAAATGCCCGGTTTATCACACTTACCACCTAATAACACCTCAAGTGAATTTGTGGCTGACATGCATAAAAATATATCTGAACTCCTGCTCAATACATTTGAATAATGTATTGAAAATTTCACCCTTTTTCTGTTTGAAAGCCAGTTACAATAAGCAAGTTTGTTATTTGTAGGTATTCAGTGAATAATTTATGGAAACAAATGTCACTCTATAGGTTATTCAAGAGATTCAGTTTAACTATTCACAAGCCAGGCTGTTCAAAGCAACTCAAGTCCATTAAAAAAAAACCAACAAAATCTAACATATGTCTCCTTCTTTGTTCCACCATCCTCTTCCTCCATGGTTCTTTCTGTATCACCTTGGTTTTTGCACACACAAGTCATACATTTTGCTTCTTCTGCTATAGCTGCCCTTTTCCTGTTTCTCCATTTGCCTGCAGGCTTTTTTATTCAGGTTCTCTTAGCCCTTCCATAATTTCTTCTCACCCCTTAGGGAACACTTCTAATCTCTGCTTAGAAGCCAATTTTAACCCACCCCCATATGCAACCAGTTGCTCCTCTGAGGCAGTGAATTTCTTGCCTGGAGCCTGGCAGAGGCTGGCATGAACCCACAGGCTACGGCAGTGCTGGAGCTGGCAGCAGCACCAGCAGACAGGAATTACGGAGCTAGGAAAGGTGTTGCTGCCAGGACTGAGATACAGCACAGAAACATGCCTTACAGACTCCAAATTTTCTGGCCTGTATCAGGAACAGCGTGGCCAGCAGGTCCAAGGAGGTGATTCTGCCCAAGGAGGTGATTCTGCCCCTGTACTCAGCCCTGGTGAGGCCACACCTCGAGTACTGTGTTCAGTTCTGGGCCCCTCAGTTCAGGAAGGAGATTGAGGTGCTGGAGCAGGTCCAGAGAAGAGCAAGGAGGCTGTGAAGGGACTCAAACACAGATCCTATGAGGAGAGGCTGAGGGAGCTGGGGGTGTTCAGCCTGGAGAAGAGGAGGCTCAGGGGAGACCTCATCACTCTCTACAACTCCCTGAAAGGAGGTTGGAGCCAGGTGGGGGTTGGTCTCTTTTCCCAGGCACCTCTCAGTAAGACAAGAGGGCATGGGCTTAAATTGTGCCGGGGGAAGTTCAGATTGGATATTAGAAAGAATTTTTTCATGGAGAGGGTGATCAGACATTGGAACGGGCTGCCCGGGGAGGTAGTGGACTCTTCATCCCTGGAGACATTTAAAAAGAGACTCAATGTGGCACTCAGTGCCATAGTCTAGTGACTGCAGCTGTACTGGATCAAGGGTTGGACTCAATGATCTCTGAGGTCCCTTCCAACGCAGCCTATTCTATGAGTCTATGATTCTATGATAATGCTCATCATCCAGATACCACCACAGCCTACTGTGGGAGCGAGAGACATTGCTAGAAAATGCACTGTCCTGCCTTAGACATCTGCCTTAGAGCAGGGTAACAAAGTGCCTGGCACTACGGGTTTTCTTCATGGGATATAGAAGGACTCTAAACAATTAACTTAGAGTAGGTGCCTATATTTAAGAAACTGAAAGTTGGATGAGATTAATCCCCTCCAATTTTCAGAACTGCATTAACAGTCCACAGGCTTAAATAAATTTTTTCCACACAGTACTTGAGAGAGAACACACATATTTCTTTAAAACTCTTGAATTAAAAATGTTAACTAGTGATGAATCAGAACTGAATGTATTGAAAACAGTAACAGATACACAGCTAAGAAGTAATTCTTTCAGGGGTCCTCCTAGGAACTTACTGGTGGAGAATGAGCTTTGATAAAATGGTCCATCTGATCTAAGATATGCTGAGATTGCTGAGCTAGGTTTATGTTTAGATATACCATTATATATTTCATTTAAAATTTCACCCCAAAATAGTGGAAAAAGTTATGTCAATGAAATAAGAAACAGGGGAGTAGAATGGTTGGCCTTGTGGCAACTATATTTTAACTTTGTATGTAGGATGTTCCTAACAAAAATATTAATGTTTAATGTTTAAAAGCCCCCTTGTTCCTTTTATATCTAAGAAAGGTAAGATTTACAAGCAATTCAACTTGAGGGTCTTAAATTATCAAGATCAGTGATATTATTATCATGTAAAAATTGTATGTGGTTATAAATCAAGCACTTTTTGGTTTGTGGTTAACTAGACTGCCTAAGGTAGAATAATATATTTTAAAATTTGCTACCATCATAAAGTGGAAAGTGCAAATTATACACAGGATGAAACCTAAGTTAGCACTTCTCATATCTTCATTCTTTCTTAGGTTAAGTGTTGCTTTTATAATGAAAAAACCCCAAAATCAAACAGTCATGTGCAAGACTGAGGGAGCTTTCTGTTTACTTTCACTGCAACAAAATTGTATGTCTTGAAAACTGTGTTTGTTTCCAACATGTCTTGAGATATTGATTCTATACCACTGAAGGTGTAGATCACAAAGAGAGGTGAGGTCACAAAGAACAAAAAAAACCCTTTGAGGTTATTTTTATTTGTTTTCTGGAATGTGTGCCCTTATGGGCTCTTAAAGTCACATTTTCTCGTTTTTATCTGCATCTATAAAGACAGGATGCTTAATAAAGGAGAACACACACAGAAAAACTTAGCAGCTGAAACTCTTACTTAACTACACAAATCCAGGAGATGGTTCTGGAAAATGAATGTTATTAAATCAGGAGATATGGTGAAGGTATAATGTGGGGAAAGCACTCAAACCTGTCCTTACAGTAATCTTGGATTTAGGTTTCAATGACAAAAAGATGAGCATGATTTGAATCAGGATTAACAGTTCTGAATAAAGTCAAAGTGAAGGCTGAGAAGAACTTTACAAAGCAAAATCCTGACTTCTCGAAAAGCAACATAGAACTGAACTCTTTTTTACATTAATTGATTTTTCTTTTGTACTTAGTGCATCTTTTATGAATTTCTAAATAACCTATCATTTTTATAAAGAATGTACAGAACGGTTTTATTTTTTCACTTCTATTGTATTATATTTCTAATACTACCATTTGTATTTTCATATGAAATACTGTTCTCATGGACTGCGTGAGAATACCTTTTAATGGATTTTTAGTTTATGAAATTTATTTTTAAGATTTAGAAATTAAAAGGATACATTTTACTGGATGTTTTTTAATATATTCTCATCTACTTCATTTTTACTGAAATCTTTGATTTTGTATTTGAGGAACTCACAAGTTATAGGCTTTTTCTAACAGTGTCTTTGTGAAAAAGAGCACTGAAATCTAACAGTAATATCATTACTTCATTGAGCACAACTAAAGTGGAAAAAATAAGGATCAGATTCAGTAGAAGATTTAGGTATGTAAACTAGACTTTATGCTAAGTACTAGAATACTCATTATTTGATGTGTAATCATAATCATAATCTTTTAAATGAAAAGTACAATCAGTCATAGGAGTAGAGGGTAAACATCTTTGATTACTCATTCACATGGGTACACCCAAACCAATGTGGTCCATCATGATCTTGCTGTCATTCACTATTAAGAGAAGAATAAGTTAATTTCTGCAGAATGCACAGTTTCAACAGAAAATCTGAAGGATATTTTCATTCTTAGTTTAGATTTGAATTACTTTGAGTAAAAGAGGAGAATTAACCCAAGATGTTAACTATACATATAGGGTTCTAACCATTAATTTATTATATAGAAAGGGGTTTCACATGCTGGTATGTTGTAAGAGGTGGTGTTAATCACCACTGATTTTTAAGTATCAGTTTTGGAAGGCAGTGAAAATATGTAAGATTAAATGTGTTGAAAGAGGTGAAAGAATTGTCACTACCAACTTCAGAAAGCCAGTGGTTACCCATGGACTTCTATTCCTTCTCTTTCTTCATTCCTTTTTTTTGAGCTGTAGATATCTATTTGAGTTGCAGTTTCTAGAATAACTGAAAAAAAATCCATGGATAAATTCCAGATCCTTTTAAATTATTAAAATAGCAATTGTAATAAGCTACATTGTGCTAGTAGTATTGGTAAGAAGTCTATGAGGGTTGGGGCCTGATTTTTGTTGAAGGAAACAGAACAGGGATGTCGAATATTTGCTTACAACGTTGCCCGTAACCAACAAAAGAAAATAACTACTTGCCAAATCAACCACAGAAACCAGTTAGGATTTGGGTTGAGGCCCAACAAACATCTATGCCATTTCAGATGCAAAGTACCTTTAACTTAGAGGCTTCCTTGATGATCCAAGATATTTTCTTAATGAAAACTTGATGTAGATGATTGTCTAAGTAAAATATCCAAGTTAATGAACTGTGGGAGTGCCCTATATTTTTTTTCAGATTTTTTTTCAGAAGCCAGTTATAAATATAATTAATATCTTAGCTATAAACTAGATATAAACCAATTGATCCAGATGATGTTGTTGGACTGAATCCACAAGACAGCTCTTTCAAGCAAAGTACATCCTTATTTTCGTTCAGGTAATTCATGTTGTAGTAGGCAGCGCATTGTTGGGGTTTTTTTGGAAAAGTTTTGTGCACTAAACTTGTGGAAACAACAGTAAAAGAACATTTTAGTCCTAAAATAAAGGTCAGTTAACCTCTAGAAAGATATTAATTCCCAGTGGTGGAAACTCACAGGGAATTTTGGATCAAAAATTCCTCATCACGTGGATGAAAATCTCTTCTTACTGCTGTCACTGCTAACTTTTCTTGGATTACAATTTGTAATACTCTTCTTTAGGATACTGATTAACAAACATTTCTGTGCTCCAGTTATTCATGCAAATATTGTTACCCTTCAACAAGACTCCATGTTGCTCCATCTTTGCTTTTTTGTTTTAAATTTGTATTTACACATAATTGCCCATGTTAAGGAACATTAATAACTCCAGAAGTTATAGGAAAACTAGGAAAGGCATCATCAGCTTCTTTCATTCAATTTTTCATAACTTTAGTTTCCATGACAACAAAGGAGGCAATTCCGTAAATCTACCAGCTCATTATTTCACTCAGTTCTCTGTTCTCTCTGGAGAAGTGAGACACTTTTTTTTTTTAACTCTCTAGTAGAAATTCACAATTCAGTTGATGAAATATGAAGCAAAAATAATTAAAATGAAACAAGGTGTATACACCTTTGGAAACAAGGTGTATTTTGTGAAGAACACTTACTGAGCCTTACATTGGTTCTTTGTCCACTCCCAACTCACTGACTTATGTTACTAATATTTCTTCTATTGGTTTTCCGTGACAAAATCTGAAAGTCTCACTAAGGAAAAAATACATGTAAGGTTGTTTTATAATTTTTTGCCTAAAACACAGCATCCAGAACTCTGCAGTTCCCCAGTAGTGACTGAAAGTACTGATGATCTCAGTCATGTGTGAACTGTCATTATGTTAGGAATACGACCTTTTCAAAATATGTCTTTATCACTAAGAAAGGTCTCAGGTTCTAGTAAGCACTGTTTTTAAGAGGTGCTTATTCTTATGTGTTACATTTGAGGAAATATAAAGGAAAGCAATTGTCTAAAGTAGATCCAAATCAGGTTTGTTATAAAGAGCAGCAAAAAATGTTACTCTATTCATGACCTGCTTCTGTCTCTGGAAAAATATCCTCTTAGGAAGGGCATTATTGCAGTGGAGAGTATGGCATACCTTCTGTATTTTTCACGAGTTCTCTGAGTGTTCCACATTGCAGGCAAAGCAAGAGACAATATAAACCAACATGAGCATAAGAATCATAAAATGTAAGCAGAAAATCCTTTTAAAAGATGCATTTGTTGCTAATATCACCATTTGTAATGCAATACCATAATAAATGAATATCCAGTTTCATGATTTTGTTCCAAGGAAATTCTTCCTTGGGTTTTAAAAGGTCATGCTAGGTGTGATCCGAATAGAATCAGACCTTGTAGAAAATTGTCATATTCTTCATAGACTTCGTATATGGAACAACTCTTTTTTTGGCATGAAAATAGCCATATTATGACAATGTTAGAAATTATGAAAGCCTAACACCATTGTAGAGCAGTAAATGGATCACTTGCAATGTAACTACCTGCAACCAGATTATTTGCACCGAAGTTCAGGTCTGTTAAATTGAATTCATCCACACCTTGTGCTTCCTGGTATTGCATGAGGTTCCTGGACCCTGGAAATTTTAACTAGGTGTCACAAAAAAAGAAATCAAAATCCGAACCCCAATACATTAGGAGAGAAAACTGGCCCATATAAATGGGAGCACAGTCTTAGGTAAAACAGTGCAGAGGGATGTTTGAGTCTTTCCCTTCTTCAGCAGAAAATCCCTGCAAGCAATCCCAGACTTCCCAGTCTATGGGATGAAGACTTAGCATATCCAGCTTTTCTTTCTTAGAGTCTGTTCATTAACTTCATGTGGATGGCCCTAAATAAATCCTCCTTCATGGAAGACTCTTCCTACTTCTCTAAAGACTTCTATTCAAAAGATGTAGATAGAAGTCTGATATGCTGCCCTCACTCTACTTTCACTCCTTCATGAATATGATTTGCAGTTGCTGGTTCCCAGCGCTCAGCTGCTCCTGACTTGAATTTAACATCCTGATCCCAGTTATGAAGAGGATTGCTAAACAGTAAAGATTGCTTTTTGGTTTGTGACCCAGCCATTCTGGAGGTTCCACAAACTACTTCTTGGGAACTAACTAGAACTAACCAAACATGACTTAAAAAAACCTACAGCCAAATATTGATATTCAGCAATCTGTGTGTCTCAGGTTTGTTTCTAAATTATTCTGTGCCATCAATGGAAAAATTCATTTAGCCTGCAACTGGACTGAAGAACATTCCTCCACACCTCCCGTAACGCAACAGTATTGTCTAGTAAGATTGTAATACACAAAAACTGATAACATTAGAAGATATAAACAACCTAGAATTTTTTCTTTGGTCTGAACTTATCCTTCACTTGATGCTAGCATGAAATCCATCAGTGAAGTGAAACCCGTGAAGTAGTAAAATTAGTAACTAAATTAGTATTGACCTTCCTCTGTAGAAATTCGCAGTTTGTTTTTAGAACTGAGTTTTGTAAATGTTTTATTGGCCTAGTGGTTGAATGCAGAGACACATGTTACATGTTTGTTCAGACCATACATTTGTTAACAGTGCTTTGAAATGACATTTGCCTGTCTCAAGAAAATTTTGTTTGGGACATGCAAAGGAAATCTGGAAACACATGGTTTCTTCTAAGACTGCACTTTATAGTTTCTGTAAAGGATACAAAAAGGTTTCATTCAACTGCCTCTGAAGTGAGCTGAGAGCATCAAAACTAGGTGCTGTTGGAATTTACTGTCTTTCCAAAATACTCTGAAATGCCCTCTGTGTGCTGTGTGAAGGCAGCAGTTTCTACAAAATGTTTTCCTGTACCATTTTCACAGCACCAAACAGGTTTGCTTTTCAAAGACCTGGGTGTACATTTGACCTGAGGCATTTGTTTCTCAACACCAGAGGGAAGGTGACATATGCTTGTTATAGGATGTACTACTCCCTGTGCACTGCTACATGGTAATTCCAAACAGAGGAATAAGTCTCTAGCTGTAGCTACTTGAAAACAGGGAGATTAGTGAGAAATCTGTGGTTTGACATGAATTGACTGCATTTTAATTTGAGGTCATAAAAATCTGTGTGTTCTCTATCACAGAGACAGCAAGGTCTTGAGGCACTGTGTTGGTGTTACCATCCTCACACACTAGCAGAAAGAAGTGAAATATGTTCATCTGGAGATCTAGCAAGCTCTCTTTTCAAACTTGAGAATTACTGACACATGAAAGTAAGGGCTATGGTCCACAAGATCTATCAGGTCTTGTGGTCAGATCTTTGAACTCTATGATGTTAAGAAATGAAAAACTGGAATAGGGAAAAAAAGGTTAACAAAGCACAAGGGAGAGAAACTTTGGCATGCAAGGTGAAAATCTGAATGCTTTCAAACAAATTTTACTCCAGGAATCAATTAAATATGCTAAAATTAATACAAGTTGATTCAATTCTGACTAATCAGCACACCTTAGCATATGCCTATTTTAAAAATATTAGTGTGTCTGTATGATTTTGCTATTACAACCACTATTACTGCTGCTATGACAGATATCTAATTTTTTTCTAGCAAAACAAACTTTGAAAAAATCCAAAGTTTTCTTATTATGATAGATCTAATGACTTTAAGAACAACGTTATTATTTGTTACTTTAGTTTCTGAGATCTATAATAATAGTTGTTATACTATGTTAACATATAGTGTGATCAACATGATGCTTAGTCCACAGGGCATTCCTACATCTAGTATGAGTATCAGAGTGTTGGACATTTACCCATTATGAGTACTGACCTAATGATACACTGAGACTATAGCTAATACAGATCCCTCTCTTGATCTATTTTTCTGCAAAGAGGAAGAATCACTGGTGGATCCATCAGTGGAGACTGAAGCCATGGAGGTTACTTCAAGGCACTGCTTTTTCAGCTTTGGTTTTGTTTGGTTTGGTTCTTTTTGTTTTGTTTTATGTTTTTTGGTTTGGGGTTTTTTTTTTTTTGGGGG
>JAAWXA010000042.1:5115229-5133423 GCA_038090715.1 Florisuga fusca
GGGGTGTTTGGTTGGTTGGGGGTTTTGGAGGGTTTTTTTGGTTGGGTTTTTTTTTTTAATGATCAGGCTCCATGCCAGTAAAGTGCACAGCTAAAATTGTAACAGGGATTGATCTCTAATGAGTCTGCTTCATCATTTTGAGATTTCTCTTTATTCCATGTTGAAAAAAGGCAGAGGCCAAGAAGGCAGGCTTTGCTCACTTGAAGAGGGATGAAGAAGAAAGGTTTTCAGGTTGGAAAAGATGCATTATTTTAAGGCTATTTGGGGAAAATAGTGTTGCAAAGCTCTGTGGGAAATCTTGCCTGTGTAACATCTTCACATTTTAAGCATTTACACAAATACACACAGGAACACATGGGGTATCTTTTCATTCTCTCTCTGCAGAAGACTGTAGACCATATTATGCTATGGATAAACCTAAAATACTCATATTCATTTTACAAAGGTACACCAGGAAGAAAATCACCAGGAGAAAAATCATTGCTACCTACTACTTCTCATCATTTTGCTTTTTAAACTGTTTTTGTAGAATAATGAGAATATAAACATACAGTATCATATTCATGAATGGAAAATAATATGTACAATGTGCAAGCTGAATTGTGTTTCCATAAAGCATTTGGCAAACAGTGGTGAATAACTGATTTAACAGCGAACAGAAGAATCACTTATTTGCCCCTCTCTGTCCCCCTGTCCACTCTCCACTAAGGGACTTGTTCTGCTAGAAGCTGTTTGAAGATAAAAGGAGTAGCTACACCATGCAGGAGCCAGCATCATTCCTCTCTGTGACGTTCACCCCTTAATATTAGCAGGTGGGTACCTGCTAATCATAGAAACATCATAGAAAGGAGCTGAGATGGTGACTGCCTTACCCTACCCCGTTCAAACTGAGATGATGGACACACCCTCAGGTTGGGTGGGCCCTCCTCACTGTGCATCATTCCAGCTCTGCAGGAACTGCTACTTTACTTCCTCGGGCTCTATGGATTTCAACCACAAACAAGCACAATTATCCTAAGTCATTGTCAAAGAAATCACAATCCCTAGAATTAAATTCAATGTTCTGCCATAACTGTGTTTTCAAAAGCCATTGGGAATGAAACTTGACATTTAGAAAATACTCACCATTATACAAAATATTCCAGGTTGTGCATAGAATGTTGTTGTTAGAATACTACTAGGGCTTCAGCAAACAAAATAATCCCTTCAATTATGCTTTTCCCTGAGAAATTTTCCATGGTATGTAAGTAATTGTACCCAGCATTTTGTCGTTCAGATTAGGTAGACAAGCTCTTAGTGATGAGTTCACTTGGAAAACATCCACTTACCCATAAAACTCATGAAAAATCAATTTTTTAACTTGCCACAATTCATGTATACTACACATTTTGTCTTGGGGGAACAGTCAGGAAAAAATCTGCATAAATGCACATGGGCACTTTTTCTTGTAAATTTCTGCATTGGCTTAGTTCATTGTAAATCTACAAGATAAAAGTATCAGTAATCATAAACAAGCTATCTTAAGTATTTTACAACCTTCTATTGTAATAACCTTCTATTGTAATAACCTTATATTATTTTACTAGAATTGAGAGATCCCTGAATAAGAAGTATATGCCAGGGTAGTACTGTATCTTTTGAAGCATTATAATCTTACTGCTTCCTCAGTATATATTTTGCCTATAAAAATATAATCAAGTCATGATCACTGGAACTAAGCTACAAAAATCTATTATTCTGAGATCTAACTCATCATCTCTCAGGATGAAGTTTAGAACCTAGTATTACTGAACTGAATTATTTCCAACATCATTATATGAAATTTTTAGAATAATTGTGGAAAATCTTCAGTGAAAATGTCCCTCTGGATACTTTCTGTTTAGATCTCCCTGGGGTAACAGAGTGGATTTTGGAAAACAGTAAAAAAAAATAGACTTGAAAATATTCTTGTACTTTAGGATTATTAGGCATTACAAGAATAACAGCTATTACTATTTTTATGTAGATTATCACCGCCTCTTTTATGATGCTCATTATTTTCAGTCATACTAAATGAGCTGAATTTATGCACATAAATTAGTACTTCTACATTTTTATTTTTATTATGTGTACACATCACAGGGATTAATTAAAAAGTCCTTTTCATGTCCAAGAGAGCAGAAATAAAGGATAGTGAAATGTATATCAATAAAAATTTCAGAAAGTCAATAGAGGAAATTAAAGGATGAAAAGGAAGCTCTGTAGCTGGCAGTAAGAAAAATAAAACTCATTTAAGGCCTATTTAGGAGAAAAGGAATCCTATCAATGCTATTTCAGGAACATACTGATTTTAAAAAAAAAAAGTCATTAAGGGCTAAAAAATTTAAGTAAATATTTCAATAAATAC
The DNA here is from genome assembly GCA_038090715.1 of Florisuga fusca. Classification (NCBI taxonomy): domain Eukaryota; kingdom Metazoa; phylum Chordata; class Aves; order Apodiformes; family Trochilidae; genus Florisuga; species Florisuga fusca. The sequence goes on from JAAWXA010000042.1 coordinate 5,117,616, forward strand.
TTCTGCTCACCACCTGGGGAAAAATCAAATGCACATTGCCTATTTCCCATTCAAAAACTTATTACTAATCAGGAAACTAGATGGGTAAGAGGCTGCTGGATAACTACACTCAGGGGGTTGATAGATGCTACCTGGAGCCAGTACCACAAAGGCCTGTCCTGGGATCTGTGTTGTCTTACCATCTTTATTAGAGTCCTGGACAACAAATTGGGGATAGCAACTGACATGCTTAAACGAAGGGCTGTGATTCAGACCTAGGCAGGCCAGAGGATAGGCAAATACCAATGTTAAGGACAATGAGAGTCCTGGACCTGGGATGAAAGAACCTGATAACATGCCATATGATCTGTTCCTGAACTTGAAGGCAGAATGCCCTGGCCTGGGTAGAAACACTGCTTCCATGACCCAGAGTAATTTCAAGCGACAAGAAATTCACAGTCTTTTTGTAATTTACACTGGGCTGTGAAAAGTGACAGAAGAGTAGAATAGCATTACAATTATATTAATTCTACACAGGAGTGAACCCCTGCTCACCTTTCCCTGGGCCAATGCACAGGCTGAAACCCTCTCACTGTAACCCCACCTGAAGTTTGTCCCCATTCTCCCCAGTGGAATTGCCCTTCAATATTCAACTCTCATGTGACACAGCAGAATAACCTGGGCTCAGGCTGCCATGAAAATGCTGTGAAAAAGTCTGCAAAGAGACAGAGAAGACAAAAGTCTTACCCAGGACTAGCATTATCAAGGCAGCTCAAGGATACATGAGAGAAAAGACCAACACGGAAAGGTTTAAAGTCCTAATGGGGAAAAAACAGGGAGCCTAATCAGGTTGGCTGTTCCATTGGGAATTAACTGTGATGCATTGGGTCAAATTGCCAGTATTGTCAGGACTGATGCAGCTGGCAGGAGATGGCAACCTGAAGCACAGAGGATGTGTGGTGGTATTCAGCCCTTCCCCCTCATGACTGATGCCAGCCTCTCAGCAAAGTTTTCTTACACCAGAGGTGGTGAACACACTGATGCTTAGACTTCTAGCTGTCTCCTATATGTTAACCAATAACTTTTTGCTTTGTACTCTAAAGGGGCTCATACCCTTACTGCAGACTGCTTTTGTGCCGGGCTGAAGATATATTAGTAAACCAACCCAAAGAACCATAACAACACTGTAGCAGCACAGCAGTCATTTGAGTTAATCTTGGGGCACTGACTTGTCTCACAGATGGGTCAATATTTGACAAGACTCCATTTACTAATTGGAATTCCTCTGGAAACCTTCTCCAAGCATTTTCCAGGAAGAAGGAACACAAAATACGTATCCAGAGACAAAATTACAAAGCCTGACTCTGTGACGCTTGTGCCCCCATTAACTAGAGCTGACTATGAGGATGCTTGTCAAGCCTCTAGCGAGGTCTCTTGACTTTGTTTTTTTCCTTCCCACGCAGTTCCACAGAGCAAACCGCATACAAAGTTGCTTTGAGATACATCAAGAGGAACACTCAGTGGCAGATGTCACTATCATTACAGCAAACAAGCAGAGATTCTGGGCTAAAATTGCGTCCACGGCTCAGGAAAGAAGATAAGGCAGAGATTAGCAAATACCAGCACCTCACAACGCTCTATTAAAAATCCCTGTACATGTATGAAATGGATGTCAAGAGGCTGTTACTGGTGCTCCACTCCCTTGTTTGCAAGGTCCTGTTGAAAACTCCTCCAGCTGAACCACAGCCAGGGGACACAGGCACACCTCTATCATTTCAGGTGGGTCCTGAGGAGCAGTGGCTCACTTAGCTAAGAGCATTTCAGCTGCCTGTGACACTGGGGACACCAGAACATGCAGACACCGCTGGCAGCACCTGCAGGAGAAAGCTGAGCCCTGGGAGGTTGTGGCGATGTGGTTATAGCCTGCTACAGCTCTCAGTTTTGGTGGCAAGAACAGTTGTTTATTGATAACTGACTCTTCTCTCTATGAAGAGAGGCTGAGAGAGCTGGGGCTGGTCAGCCTGAAGAAGAGGAGGCTCAGGGGAGACCTCATCACTCTCTACAACTCCCTGAAAGGAGGGTGTAGCCAGGGGGAAATTGGTCTCTTTTTCCAGACGACTTTTAATAAGACAAGAGGACACAGTCTTAAGTTGTGCCAGGGGAGATTTAGGTTAGATATTAGAAAGAATTTCTTTACGGAGAGGGTGATCAGGCAATGGAATGGGCTGCCCAGGGAGGTGGTGGATTCTTCGTCCCTGGAGATATTTAAAAAGAGACTGGATGTGGCACTCAGTGCCATGGTCTGGTAACAGCAGTGGTAGTGGATCAAGGGTTGGACTTGATGATCTCTGAGGTCCCTTCCAACCCGGCTAATTCTATGATTCTATGATACTACCAGCTGGGCAACAAGTACAGAAGAGTGACTGAGAGGCTGTGGCCAAGTCTCTTGGGCTGAGTGTGTAACAGTATGCTGTGCAGCCTACAATGGCTTGTGTACCAGTTAGGCTTGCTCAGCTCTGGTGCTCTTACTAGGAGAAAATTGCTGATAAACTGGCAATTATCTCTCAGGATAACCAAAAAATTGCTAAAGTAGACTCTACACTTCAAGACTTCAGGCTTTATTACTATGTAGAACAGGAAGTGTAATTACAGTAGTGTTTATGTCACTGGCAAAGCTAGAGCAGGATATGGACAAAATTGCACCCAGACAGCATAGATTTTTATAAAAAATGGGAGACATCTGAGCAGTTCACAAAAGTGTGCCGTCAATCCTCTAATGCCAGAAATAATTTCAAATTATGATCTGTGGGTTTAAGGGAAGGGGTTGACAACAATCATGTCGTGCAGAATTTGTTAAGCAAGTCATACAGTTTTTGATCTTAATGTCCTTTTTCCACACTTATTAATCTATGAATTACTGTTTCCTGATGAAATTCAGCTCCATGCCTCCACCCAGTGGTCTTTTCAAAAAAGAACAAAAAGAGCCTCTAAAAAAAGTGTTTGCACACATGCAGTACCAGTGGAAGCACAATTGATGCAAATTATTTCTCCCCATATTTTCTGTGGATTGACTCACCTGAAATGTAGAAAGGTATTTGATATTACATTCTGCACCTGGATAATCATTGATGTGAGATGTTTAAAAAAGGTATTAAAATTATCTTCACAATATGTTTGTTGTTGCTATAGAAACAGTCTATGGGAAACATCCTAAGCCACTTGGCACTACGGAAAACCTGAATTTCAGAGTGCTTTGTTTTGTTTTATTTTCTTTAACTCTAAAAACCTGCAATTAGTTTTATGCTTTTAAACAAATATAAACTACATTCAAACGTTGGCTTTTGGTGATAAATAACTCTTCACTTTCTAGAGTATATCTTCCACACCCAAATGAAGGAAAAGTATTTTCTACATTTAGAGAAACCCTTTTGTCCCACATTGGGAAGAACAAGCTCTTGCCTTCCAGGCCCGTTACAGAAGTAAAAAATACACTTTTCTGACCCTCCATCATTTTACTGATGACATCTTCTTAAAATATAATACTACAACTACTCCAGAATAAATCTCTTTTTTTCACATACAAGAGACCTGCTACTATCTGCAAAGAACTCTTTACAATTTATTAATACTGCCACAGTACTGAAATTAAAGGACAATGAAATTAAAGGATAATTAAAAGCTCTTCAGCCTGCATCTGCAACAGTTAACAGATGCAAAAGTCTGCAGTGTTCCATACAAATTAGATTTTGGTGGAGTAGGAATATTGCCTCAAACATATTAGATAATAATTCAATATGCAAACAAGCTATACACTCATCATCTACTCTGATTTTTTTATAGTGGAGGTCAAAGAATCATTTCTTTATCAAGTTGTTAGAAGACTACACTTTTTTGACAGATTCCAAGTACAAACTGACTGGCCAAGACCAACTGACCCCTACCTGTTTCTGCTTTGGGGTTTTTTTCATGTTGTTTTTGTTTGCTTGATTGTTTTGTTGGGTGTTCTTGGGGGTTTTTTTACAGCTGCCTTAGATCTGAAGTAGCTTAACTTTACACTTGCAAAATGACATTCTGAGGAAATAAAAAACTGACAGTCTTACCTGCACATTATATTTTTAGGTTCAGCTCGCTTATTATCTTTTTTCCCCACTTTTTTATCCTTTCCAGTTACAATTTTTTTCTTAAACAGTAAGTAGTCAAACTTCACCATACCCGTGTTTTTGCTTTGCAAATCCAAATCCAAGAAAGGTGATGGCCTATCATACAGTTAATAATACATCTTAAGAAGTTTTAGAAAGTTAAAAATACTAAAAAAATGGTGTTACAATGAAAGTTGTGCCTACATATAATTTTTGTGAAATACCTCAAACTTTCACAGCAGTTGGCAAACAGTCTTAATTTTCATCATATACAGAGTATCAAATGTAGATCCACCTTCAATTCAAAAACCCAGGGGATTTCATCAGCTGTGAAGGCTGCAGGTATGAGCAACACTCAGAATTTACTTGAAATTTAAAGCATCCATGAAAAATTCCTCTTGCATGCTATTTACTTACTGCCTGGATTACTGCTTACTTACTGCTCAGGATTCCCACAGAATTATGATTAACTCTGACATCTGACAACGTACTCAAAAATCTGGAATTTCAGAAAGCTTCCTACATAGTGCTACTCCTAATGAGCTCCCACTGTGCCTCCCTACCACCACTTAGCTGCTCATTTGCTTTTATAGTGCAGTCAGGTGTGACACAATGAAAAGTGCTCTGCCATATATAAATGCAAATCAGAAGACTAAAAGTCTTATCATAATCATAAATCATAAAATCTAAACCATAGATTTAGATTCTATCTATCATCATCTAAATCATAATCATAAAAACTAAAAAAAAATTAAAAACTCCAAAACCTCCAACAAAAAACTCCATAACCTCCAACAAGCAGGAGAGATCAAAGGGTGGACTAGGCAGTCTTTTTTTTTTTTTTTTTTTTTTTCCTTTTTAGTTTTTGTTACTTTGTATTAACTTCAAGCATGTGCTCAGCCCCACTGATTTAGGATGAAGCTCAATCCTAAGAGTGCTACTTGTGAGCAGAGTTAGGAGGGATTTGGAAGAGCTATCCTGCCCTCACTTATGCAGCTGAAAAATTGACAGCTTTCTCTGCTACTGAGATAAATACAACACAAAAGTGGAAGGTGTTACTGTGTACATTGTGTTTTTTCCTCTTGGTGCACTTCCTAATGAAAACATCGGGATGAGGTTCAACATCCCGAATAATGAAATTCAGGATGAGGTTCAACACTGCCAAGTGCCGGGTCCTGCACTTTGGCCACAACAACCCCATGGGGAGCTCCAGGCTGGGCACAGAGTGGCTGAGAGCAGCCAGGCAGAGAGGGACCTGGGAGTCTGGATTGACAGGAAGCTGAACATGAGCCAGCAGTGTGCCCAGGTGGCCAAGAAGGCCAAGGGCATCCTGGCCTGTATCAGGAACAGCGTGGCCAGCAGGTCCAGGGAAGTGATTCTTCCCCTGTACTCAGCACTGGTGAGGCCACACCTCGAGTACTGTGTCCAGTTCTGGGCCCCTCAGTTTTAGAAGGATGTAGAGGTCCTGGAACAGGTCCAAAGGAGGGCAACCAAGCTGGTGAAGGGACTCGAGCACAGGCCCTATGAAGAGAGGCTGAGGGAGCTGGGGCTGTTCAGCCTGAAGAAGAGGAGGCTCAGGGGAGACCTCATTGCTGTCTACAACTACCTGAAAGGAGGGTGTAGCGAGGTGGGAGCTGGACTNGGTTGGAGGAGCTATCCTGCCCTCACTTATGCAGCTGAAAAATTGACAGCTTTCTCTACTACTGAGATAAATACAACACAAAAGTGGAAGGTGTTCCTATGTACATTGTGTTTTGTCCTCTTGGTGCATTTCCTAATGAAAACATCTGTTAAATAAAATGTGTTTGCAGGTTTTGGTGAGATTTATTGCTCTTAGTACAAAGGCAGTTTATCAGTGTACCTTCACATCGTATCTCCATGCATTGCTTTCAGACCAGAACTCTATAGAAGAGGATTGAGGTACAACAGCTCATATACTTGCAGGTTCAGAAGTAAAATTACCATAAAGTTATGTACAATTATGTATATAATTGATTTTTTTAAAAAGCAAAAAACAACAGACAATAGCAATCAATACCACCTGGACAACAAGATAGTTTTAAAATATAAAAATTACCATCTTCAGGAATGGCTCCAAATTCCTGAAATTCTGGTCAGTGTTTACAGACACCTGGGTGTTTGGATGTCTAATTTATATCTTATTTTCTTTGCTTTAATCTTGAGCACAGCACAAATGAAGAACAGTTTTGTGTTTTCAAATCTGCAGTACAATTCAACATGCTGNGTCCTGGAACAGGTCCAAAGGAGGGCAACCAAGCTGGTGAAGGGACTCGAGCACAGGCCCTATGAAGAGAGGCTGAGGGAGCTGGGGCTGTTCAGCCTGAAGAAGAGGAGGCTCAGGGGAGACCTCATTGCTGTCTACAACTACCTGAAAGGAGGGTGTAGCGAGGTGGGAGCTGGACCCTTTTCACAGACGACCTTCAACAAGACAAGAGGACACAGTCTTAAGTTGTGCCAGGGGAGGTTTAGGTTAGATATTAGAAAGAATTTCTTCACGGAGAGGGTGATCAGGCATTGGAATGGACTGCCCGGTGAGGTGGTAGATTCTCCGTCCCTGGAGACATTTAAAAAGAGACTGGATGTGGCACTCAGTGCCATGGTCTAGCAACTGCTCCGGTGGGTCAAGGGTTGGACTAGATGATCTCTGAGGTCCCTTCCAACCCGGCTAATTCTATGATTCTATGATCTGTTAAATAAAAATGTGTTTGCAGGTTTGGGTGAGATTTATTGCTCTTAGTACAAAGGCAGTTTATCAGTGTACCTTCGAACTTTATCTTCATGCATTGCTTTCAGACCAGAACTCTATAGAAGAGGATTGAGGTACAGCAGCTCATATACTTGCAGGTTCAGAAGTAAAATTACTATAAAGTTATGTACAATTATGTATATAATTGATTTTTTTAAAAAGCCCAAAACAACAGACAATAGCAATCAATACCACCTGGACAACAAGATAGTTTTAAAATTTAAAAATTACCATCTTCAGGAATGGCTCCGAATTCCTGAAACTCTGATCAGTGTTTACAGACACCTGGGTGTTTGGATATGTAATTTATGTCTTATTTTCTTTGCTTTAATCTTGAGCACAGCACAAATGAAGAACAGTTTTGTGTTTTCAAATCTGCAGTACAATTCAACATGCTGACACGTATACAACAATTATAAAAAACATACTTTCAATAAATTATTATTCTAATGTGTATTCGTTGTATTGTATACCACTCAATGTATTTTAATGCATAAAAGATTATTTTAAAAGGAACACTGTCTACCTCATTAAATCTGAATAGCATTTCCCATTTAATATTCCAGTTTTATTTATACTATCTGCCAGGAAAAAAAAATAGAAAAAACAAACCCAAATTAAATAAGTAGCAGCAAAAATAACAAATACTAGAACAAATTGTGATTCATCATGAATTTATGCTTTTATACCTTTATAATTTCTAGAGGTGGACCATTAGCTGGAGAAATCAAAACAGCATAAATAAGCTTTCACAGCATTGTCTTTGGAGAATGAAATGTATGTGTTGTATTCAAAAGTAGAAATTATATTATAGCATATTTCTCTGAGATGACAAGAAAATACATTAATGTTTATCATGGAATATAAAATATAACATTACAGCTTTATATCTGAGAGGAGACACTGTACCCCCAGCAGATACATGCTCCATGATGCTAAGTGCAGAATGTTGCTTTTTTTTTTTAAACTATCATCATAAAATAAAATGCAAACTGAAAAAGGTCATTGAAGCAAAAGAAACTGCACTTACGAAAAATAAGCTTGGCTTTAATCTATTAAGAAGTATGTTTATGAAATATCTGGTGTCAATAGACTTTTTGTATCCAATATTGCCTGATGAATTTTGATGACCCAACATTTTCACATAACTTCTAACCAACCAGTAGTGTGGATGCAGACTTGAATTCTGAGTTGTCAGGAATGCTGAGAAAATGAGGTTTGTGCCATGTATGTAAACACACTGCAAAATTTCTAGACGCTTCAAATGCTCAGTATCTGTACAGATGAGCTGCAAAGCTCCCTGCCATAAATCTGATAAGTCTGGTTCAGATCAGACACACTGTGTGTGCACTGAATGCAGAGTTCATATGTGCAGTCCTGAATGCTGAGCCCAGATGAATTGCTTGCCAATGAGACAGCCATCTGTGGAGGGCAGGTACTTCCATTTTTCCCTGGAAAAGCCTCAGCAAAAATACAGCAGTCCTGTTGTCAGGGAGTGAACCCGGAAATGGTTTGTATAGGAAACATAAATTACATCATCCCCAAGGCTGTTTAATTACAAATACACAATTGATGTACGCATCTCTTGGGGAAAGAACACTTAACAGCACCAGCATGACTAGTCTGGTGGATGCTTCCACATACAAAATTACAAACAGTCCTTGAAACTAAGAAGAAATTTAAAAATTCATTTTTAAGTATTCAGTTTAGGATTCTATTTTGGAAAAAAACGTGTATTTGTTTTACCTTATATTTGATCTAACAACTGGACAAAAAGGAAATTGAACATAAATATTAACAACTGAATGACAAACCATGAAGGCCTTAACCCAATCTAGTATTATCTTGTTACTGTACACGTTTCAGCACCTGGGTCTGCTTAAAGTAATCTGGGCCATATGTGTAACTGATTTGTGTTGGCCACTGACCTAAACCATATTACATATTACAGTACAGTTTTAATTTTTGTAAACGTTCAATAGGAAGAGACTTATTTCTAGTTTCATGCCAGCATACCTCCGACTTTAGATTAGGATGACATGTCAGCAGTTGTAGGACATCTGCTTTCCATCTGCTATTGGCAGTTAATTTAAGTCCCAGAACTTCATTATAACATATACGGAACTAAAATGGTCCCCCCTCCACCCAAAAAAACCCCAAAAACCCAACAAAACCAAACAAAAGCCAACCAGAAAACCTACCATGTAGCAAAACATGACTCTAAAAAAAATAAAATGGAAAGCTAGGGACAAAGAGATAAACTACTGTAACAAAATTAGCAGCTACCTGCTCAAAGGGAGCTGAGGAACACAGCACTCTCCTGCCCTGTCCTGGTCAGCTGTGCATGACACATTCAGGACTGGTTTGTGTCTCTGTTGTTCAGAAACCATTTTTCACTCTGTCTAAATGTTAACGGAACTACACTGTGAATCACTGATTTTTAATTATTATTGTCAAATGACCCTTGCAAAGGCTTCTTCTTCAATAGAGAACATGGGATTCACTTCACCTACTTTCTGAAGTCTAGTTGACAGGACCAGTCAAGACACCATAAACTCCTTAGGATTAGATATGTAATCTAGGAGTAATACCTGTGATTTATGTTCAGAGATTATTTGCCCCCTGATGGCATTACTCACTGACTACAGAAAACCTTCATAACATTAACCTAACAATTTTAACTATAATTTCCTGGTTATTTTCTTTACTTACAACTTTCTGTGTCTTGGAACAACTTTCACTACATAGAAAGCACCACCAGATGTAAAACTGATCTCTAAACTACACAGAAATAATAAACAACACTCTTGTGGCTCCCCTACATTTTCTTCTCCAAGTAACAAACACAGTAACAATGAAAAGGTGCATCAGGATCATCAAGCAAAACAAACTCCTACTGCAACATCTTGTTTTTGAGAGCTCCCACAGAGTAAAATCTTCAATGCAGAATGCAGCACAAGACTACTACATTGAAACCACTCCTGTATTTCTTGACACTTATGTACACTTGTAGGGTTAATTCCACAGAATTAGCACCCATAGCTCCTGGATGCCCATACCTGCTTTTATTTCTATAATGCTTTGACTAGTTGACTGCTCCTTGAATTATTAGAGACACCTACTTCAAAGTGGAATCCTGCTGGTAGCTACAGAACCACTACCCTTATTCATACACATTTTGTTCCTATCATCTTCAGCGTTGTCTGAAGTCACTTCTGATTAAACAGATTAGTCCCTTTCTATGCAGTTTTGTGGATTTTAAAGTAGAAACATGAGCCAAATGATTTCATGACACAGGTCACGTCTATCACTAAAATTTTCTAGCTACCGCAGAATTCTCAGAAACAAAAGGGCTTACACACTATGATCCCATTAAATATAAGCACAGGACCTAAATGAAAAGGTCAGACTCCAGCTTGTGCTCTCCAGAACAATCCTTAATCCCCTGAGCTACCCCAAAACAATGGATAAAAGTAATAATGCTAAAACGTACATAAAAGAATCAGTTAGCTGTGGCCTGCTGTTAATTTTGACTACAGGTTTGCAGTAACACAGAGGAAACCAAATGAAATTACTTGATAAAATAACTCGAAATAGGTAATTTATAATTTCTCCTCCTGGTGCTGTTCTTGTAGCTAGATACCCAGGTGCAATGCTGTGTATATACGTAACAGTTTTCTTCATTAGTTTGTTTGAAGATGTTTCTTAGATTGGAGGGACAGCCTTAAACCAGTGTCAGCTTTTATAAGCTGGCAACAAACAAGGATCAAAAATAGAGGTATTTATTTCCTGTTCAGTTCAAAAAAACAGCATTTATGCAGCAAGGAGCACATCAGTGGGGACTTGTGCCCACTCTGACACCCTGTAAGCAGATCAGTGCAACAGAGAAGTTTCATCTGCAGGCCATGGATTCCAGCATCAGAGTGCCTGGTGCAAGCAGAAACCAGAGACTCTTCCTTGGGGAAACAGTCTGCTTTGAGCACTTAGGATTCTGTAACACAAATTGCCTCATGACAGTCAGAAGACAAAATAAAATTCAGCATTTCTGAACATCTGTAGTTTAAATCTATGTGCTGCTTCTTCTCACATTATCAATCAAGTGCGGACAATCAAGTGCAATCAAGTCACTTAGTTTATGAACAAAATAAATCACCAAAGTAGAAATCACCAAGCACAATGTGTATGTTACTTCTACATGATCTTTACATTCAAACAATTTTTTGACTCTTGATAAGTTTCATTCTTTGTAGAGAATGACAAGCTATACCCAGATGACTATTGTTTCTATTTTTTGTTTTCCTGTGCCAAACCCCACCCAACAGCACATGAAGCACACACCTAGCCTTGGCAGTTCATCAGGAATCAATTACATTGCATGTTACATTTTACTCAAGCATAATTTTAGGAGTTAATATTTCAGGAAGTGTTAGATAGAAAAAAAATGCTTTATCACTACGTAGATTTATGTTTAGAGGGTACCAGGCTCTAATGATATGGAATTCAGGACATTACACAGCTAATGGAATTTAAGTTTAGGAATATGACCATGTATTTTCAAAATAACAAATCACTCTCACTCTCAGCATTCAGTACTTATTTTCAGGGTGAATATACATCCACAATTGGACACATAAAATAAATCAAGACAATGACATAAGTCATAAAGAAGCAAAAAGACATAATTTATTAAAATTAATAAAACATCCACGGGTCCAAGACCTGTAATTAAAACGTATGCAGAGGTTTATGTATTTTGCTGTATTTTCTTAAGAAGCAACTCCATTTGCAAGTTTAGATTTGGTTGCCCTCTTTTTGTCTTCTTACTCAATATTTTATAAGCTTCCATTTTCTTTTGCTTGTACAAGCGCTGAGCTGCTTCTCTCTGTTGTTTTCTTTTTTCTGCTTCCTGAAATTAAATAAATATGATTATGAAATAATCACATAGCTTCATAACTATAGAAGGTATCTACTAAGGATACAATTTCTTTTTGCAAAGATACTGGCAGTTAGGTATTGTACTACACTATAAATACTGTCAGTCTTAAAAGCTTAGTAAGAACCTCTTTTCAGTGAGTAATGCAACTGAAACACATTGACTAGAGCTTCAAAAGAGACAAGTTTCTCTTCAAGCTTCAGCAGAACATCCAACAGCAAGGTTTGTCACTAAAATATGTACTACTTCCTCTCTGTGAAACGAGCTCCTTCATGTTTTCCTTCAATGGCAAAGTGTCAAAAAATTCCCAGCTTCCTCTCTTGCATGAAAGAAAGAAGTCTGATCTTGTGACCCCCATGTAAATGTCTTGCCAGTCCAGATGTGCGAGGATGTTGGACACATCTGCGTGGGACTGGCAGAATCTGGGACATATTTGAAGCTGGAAGTTGTGAAATTTTGTGATACTAGGACAGCATCCCAAGCAGCATCAATTTACCAACTGACATAATAAAATTCTGCTCATGGTTAAAGAAAGATAAAACCAGTAAGAACAAACACAACAACAATTTTGAACACCTGCATGCCTGAATAATAGTGTTGGAAAAGACTGAAAGAATACCCATATCTGTGTTCCTTGCCTAGGGGTCTACTTGGGTCCAGATGGAAGACAGACAGATAAAAATGGGATTAATTTGTCTACAATCTTTGCCTATGATCAAGAAAGATCTGTTTAACATTTACCTCTTTCTTTCTGGCACGCTCAGCCTTAATTTTCTCGTATTCTTCTTTTGCCTTCTGATTGGATGTTTTCTTCCTAAACTTCCCTTCAGTTGTAACTGAACTACAAGAAAAAGAACAGGTTATCAAGCAGACATGACCATATTTCCCACAGTCACTGCAGAACCTGAGTATTTCACTGCTTTTTGCATATTTGGGGAAGTAAATTAGAAATAGAAACTTACAGATTATGTAACTGACAAGCAAGGCTCATCCTTCTACACCAAACGGGTACCTGCTTGCTCTGCTCTTGTCACAACACCAAACATCACCACACATCATGTAATGGCCATCTTGCATGGCAGCACAGCAAACCAAACTCTCCCAGCACTGAGTATACTCAAGTCTGAACTGCCAAGAAGTACACATATCCCCTGCCTCCTGGATCCCCACACAGATGGTATTGCACAAAGTTTAAGTAGTGCCTAAAAGGATTTTTCCCCATCATAGTAGCTCTTCAGAGATAGAAAAACTGAATGTATTAGCCAAGAGCTATATTCTATCTTTCTAGTTTCAACTGCAGAGATATCAAGACAGAAAACTGTTAGCAGATTGCCTGCCAGAGAAGTGAGGACAACATGACAAGATGAAAAAGGACAGCAGTAGAAAAGCCCTTCTAAAAACTTCCTGAAAGAGACGGCATGTTATCGTCCTTAAAGATCTGAAATTAGAAGCTGAGTTTTCCTTCCCAATTTAAATATAAAAAAATGCTCAGGTACCTTTAAAAGAAAACAGTAAAAGAAAACTAGTGCTGTCTGTCTGACATTCACTGTCATACTACTTGAATGGACTTTGCTGGTTATTAGTTTTGAGAGGGGTTTTTCTGATTTATAATAAAGACATTATATAAACAGTGACACAAATTAAATACATAGGTTTTGCCAACACCTCTTCACAGTAAATTTTTGATTACTTTATTACTCACATTAGAAAAAGTGAGAATTAGCCATCAAAATCCAGAACATTTCAGACAGATGGGCAAAAAAGGAAAATGGAACTATTTACTAGTACTTTTATTTAGAAGTACCACACTGTAGAAGAAAGAAAAAAAATCTTTATTCGCAGCTCCACCTTGTGGTAGTACTCTCTAATGACACCTCATCATCTTACAGTACAAAGCTACTTAAATTGCAACATAAAATAGAATTACCTAACCAAAGTCTTATTTTACATGAAGTCAAACTAGCAGGCTCTCCAAATCACCTTATCTCACACCTTAGAAGTCATGTTTTTGTTGAGCTATTAATTCTGGTTTACGATCACAATGACCATTGCTTAAGAGAAATTTAAAAAAAAAACCCTCTCGTTTAAAAGATCAGATCTATTTCAGACATCCCCACAAATTACCTGACTACCCCAGAGAAAACTACCTTTCTCCCACTCCTGGGCTTAGATCTGACTGCCTTTCCTCCCCTGTCCCGTGCATTCTTCCCAGGAATGTATCCAGTTTAGGTATCTTGGAATCCAAAGACCTACAGCACTTCTTGTACTGGGGACAGGAGACATAATGCAAGAACCTTACTCTGCTGCATTATTCTGCTGCTTTTCTTCTGATAAAACTGCATCATCCGGAGCCCTGCGCCGTTTCTTCAGCATTTCTTCCTCAGCCAGGTAAAGATGTTTCAAGTGCTCTGGATAAGTATCGGTAAACTGATCATCCTTTTGTGAATTGACCTTTCTTCCTTTTTTAAAAAATTTTCTGTACTGTCTTTCGATCTTTTGTTTTCTCCGAAATGCAAATCCTTGCCCTGGAAACAGAGGAAAAAGGGTTAAATTCACCTGCATCCAAGCAGTACCAAACCACTGAGCTGTCACCAGGACCAGTTCAATCCATTTTCTTTTCGAAACAGAAAAAAAGCTCACTATTTGTGCTGATTTAAATAAGATCAGTCAAAAAGTTCAAGGAAAAAACACTGTAATAAATCTGTTCCTTACTGTCACACTGAAATTTGTACAGATTTACTGAAACTTGTCACTTAAGCCCCTGAAAAAATATGCCATTGCACATGTATTGCTTAATGAACATTCAACAGTATACACCTGTGCCAATGCTTTTTAATCCACTGAAAAGATGGATCAACATTTCACTTCTCCTATTTTCCACAGCTTGATAAGCAACATCCAAATGGATTCCAAAACAGATTCCTGAAGACAGTTTCAAGAAGTCACTGATAAAAGCCATACTGGCTGCTTAAGAAGTCTGAAACTGAAATCCCACAGGGAAAAAAAAAACAACACACTAAATCACTGTATATTAGAATATTATTATAATATGTATATATTTATAATATGTATATTATAATATGTAATGTGTATATTATTATATACTATAATATATTATTATATATATTATATCATGTATATTATTATATATGTATAATATGTATATTATAATGTATTGTAATGTAATATGGAATATTATATTAATATTCCAGTATACCTTTCACACAAACAGTGTTTTTCTCTCTACTGTCTTCTTTCTGCACCCATCAAGGAAGACTGTTGCTACAACTGCAAATGTATCACAGAACGATTTAGCCTTAAAAGGATGTGGTTGTTTTGGACTCAATCATTAAATAACCACTAATCAGCCTCAAGATGAACGCGTTTCTTTTCTTAGTATGTTACTTTTTATTGCATTAGTCTTAAGAGCTACAGACTTCCATAGTCTTACCAAAATAGTTTCTAAAGGCAGCAAGACCAAATTACTCCCAACTTTTTTTCTCCAAAGCTGAAACTTCAGTAAAGTGCTGCAAACAGCCGATGTCCTTTTTTCTAACCTGTTCCCACACACCCTTCCCTTTTTAATATACCGCTTCACAGAAAACCGAAAGCGAGTTCTAGAACCGAACCATCACCACTCGGCCGGAGCAGCACCGACACAGAGCAGGCCCTGCACCCCGTCGGTCCGGAGCCGCAGCCACCCCGCCGTGCCGCCACCTGCCCCGAGCTCGCTGAGACAGGCAGCTCCGGCCCGGCCCGGCCCGACAGGGTCCAGCGCCACGACAGGGTGGGGGAGGGGGAGACAAGGGCCGCAAACAGCGGAGCCGACCCGGGACTCCACTTCCACCTCAGGGCGCCCCGGGGCCAGTCCCGGCCGCCCACCGCTCCGCCTCACCCTCCTGGACGCTCCCTACGACCCCGCGCAGCAGCTCGGGTCTCCACACCCGCTTTCGGCGGGGATCACGACCCGCGGCGCTCGCGTTTTCCGCC